>JAFMOC010001921.1:0-10438 GCA_019802505.1 Corydoras sp. C115
TACTACAAAAAATAAATCATTTGAATTGAACGGACCCCAGTTTTCATCCAGGATGATAATTTGTTGTTTATGATTTCATTACATGCCATTGTTAATGTTCCTTTATGTCCCCATGTGGTCTCTGTGGCGCAATCGGTTAGCGCGTTCGGCTGTTAACCGAAAGGTTGGTGGTTCGATCCCACCCAGGGACGTTGCTGGCTTTGTTTTGTCTGATTATCAATACTAAATAGAGAGACTTTGACATGGCTTCATTTATTGAAATGTATAATCTGTGATAATAGTAAGTTGCAGATGTGGAATTTTAAAGCGTTTAAATATTGTTAAATCTTGTGACTTAAGAAACACATTTAAGCATTTCCCTATTGTAATTCCGATTCGGTCCACTGAGTGGCAGTATGAGACAAAGGACTTCTGTTATTTTAAAGGATATCCTGGATGTAGCATGAGAGGCTAAGTGGTAGAGCTAGCGCCACTAAAATGAATGATGTTCGGTCACAGGGGTTCTCTTTCATTTCTTACATTCATTCTAATTTAATTTTTTCAAGGATTTATGGATATTAACTATCATTTCTTTAAACCCATAAAAGTTTGAAATTCATCGTTCTAGTGTGGTACAGGCCCCTCCCTCCTAACCTGAATAGGAGGGGCCTATAAAGAAATCCCTGTGCTTTGTACAGAGAGAGAGAGTTCATTGTTTCCTGAGGAGAAGTCACAGTAGCAGCTCTGCAGTTCATATTTCACATTCTCACCTGATCTTTGGAAAATAACTTGTACAATGGCTCAGATTTCACAAAAGAGGTCAGTAAAACTTTGATTATTTCATTATGCTTTTTAGATGTGTAAGTGTGTCTGTTCATTAACATGTAGATTTCTAAAGCAACATTGACATGTGTTTAATAGTGTAAAACTAACTCCATCAGTTATTACAGACCTTGAAACCAACTCCATCTTTAACAACCTGGAAAAAGTTTCCATGGAGATAAATGTAATGTAAGTAATCCATCAGTTCTTGTACTGTAAGAATGTGGAAAAGAACTCCTCTTGCCTGAAAAAAGACAACAAATCTAAAGCGTTATTAGAACTTATTTGCTCCACAAATAATTATAAACTATTTGAAACGAGCTCATCCTGGCATCAGGTTTCCGTAGTGTAGTGTTTATCACGTTCACTTTACACACGAAAAGTACCCGGTCCGAAACCGAGTGAAAACAATGTACTTTTTCCATAATTAAGAGATAATCAAATAACTCTTTGATTACAAATTTCGGGTTGTCTACTGAAAACAGAACAAAGAAATTCTATTGAGTGCGTTAGGTGCAGCAGAGTGGCGCAGCGGAAGCGTGCTGGGCCCATAACCCAGAGGTCGATGGATCGAAACCATCCTCTGCTAGTATGTTGTTGTTTATTTTAAAACAATTTACAAAGATGATACTACAAAAAATAAATCATTTGAACTGAACGGACCCCAGTTTTCATCCAGGATGATAATTTGTTGTTTATGATTTCATTACATGCCATTGTTAATGTTCCTTTATGTCCCCATGTGGTCTCTGTGGCGCAATCGGTTAGCGCGTTCGGCTGTTAACCGAAAGGTTGGTGGTTCGATCCCACCCAGGGACGTTGCTGGCTTTGTTTTGTCTGATTATCAATACTAAATCGAGAGACTTTGACATGGCTTCATTTATTGAAATGTATAATCTGTGATAATAGTAAGTTGCAGATGTGGAATTTTAAAGCGTTTAAATATTGTTAAATCTTGTGACTTAAGAAACACATTTAAGCATTTCCCTATTGTAATTCCGATTCGGTCCACTGAGTGGCAGTATGAGACAAAGGACTTCTGTTATTTTAAAGGATATCCTGGATGTAGCATGAGAGGCTAAGTGGTAGAGCTAGCGCCACTAAAATGAATGATGTTCGGTCACAGGGGGTTCTCTTTCATTTCTTACATTCATTCTAATTTAATTTTTTCAAGGATTTATGGATATTAACTATCATTTCTTTAAACCCATAAAAGTTTGAAATTCATCGTTCTAGTGTGGTACAGGCCCCTCCCTCCTAACCTGAATAGGAGGGGCCTATAAAGAAATCCCTGTGCTTTGTACAGAGAGAGAGTTCATTGTTTCCTGAGGAGAAGTCACAGTAGCAGCTCTGCAGTTCATATTTCACATTCTCACCTGATCTTTGGAAAATAACTTGTACAATGGCTCAGATTTCACAAAAGAGGTCAGTAAAACTTTGATTATTTCATTGTGCTTTTTAGATGTGTAAGTGTGTCTGTTCATTAACATGTAGATTTCTAAAGCAACATTGACATGTGTTTAATAGTGTAAAACTAACTCCATCAGTTATTACAGACCTTGAAACCAACTCCATCTTTAACAACCTGGAAAAAGTTTCCATGGAGATAAATGTAATGTAAGTAATCCATCAGTTCTTGTACTGTAAGAATGTGGAAAAGAACTCCTCTTGGCTGAAAAAAGACAACAAATCTAAAGCGTTATTAGAACTTATTTGCTCCACAAATAATTATAAACTATTTGAAACGAGCTCATCCTGGCATCAGGTTTCCGTAGTGTAGTGTTTATCACGTTCACTTTACACACGAAAAGTACCCGGTCCGAAACCGAGTGAAAACAATGTACTTTTTCCATAATTAAGAGATAATCAAATAACTCTTTGATTACAAATTTCGGGTTGTCTACTGAAAACAGAACAAAGAAATTCTATTGAGTGCGTTAGGTGCAGCAGAGTGGCGCAGCGGAAGCGTGCTGGGCCCATAACCCAGAGGTCGATGGATCGAAACCATCCTCTGCTAGTATGTTGTTGTTTATTTTAAAACAATTTACAAAGATGATACTACAAAAAATAAATCATTTGAACTGAACGGACCCCAGTTTTCATCCAGGATGATAATTTGTTGTTTATGATTTCATTACATGCCATTGTTAATGTTCCTTTATTTCCCCATGTGGTCTCTGTGGCGCAATCGGTTAGCGCGTTCGGCTGTTAACCGAAAGGTTGGTGGTTCGATCCCACCCAGGGACGTTGCTGGCTTTGTTTTGTCTGATTATCAATACTAAATCGAGAGACTTTGACATGGCTTCATTTATTGAAATGTATAATCTGTGATAATAGTAAGTTGCAGATGTGGAATTTTAAAGCGTTTAAATATTGTTAAATCTTGTGACTTAAGAAACACATTTAAGCATTTCCCTATTGTAATTCCGATTCGGTCCACTGAGTGGCAGTATGAGACAAAGGACTTCTGTTATTTTAAAGGATATCCTGGATGTAGCATGAGAGGCTAAGTGGTAGAGCTAGCGCCACTAAAATGAATGATGTTCGGTCACAGGGGGTTCTCTTTCATTTCTTACATTCATTCTAATTTAATTTTTTCAAGGATTTATGGATATTGACTATCATTTCTTTAAACCCATAAAAGTTTGAAATTCATCGTTCTAGTGTGGTACAGGCCCCTCCCTCCTAACCCGAATAGGAGGGGCCTATAAAGAAATCCCTGTGCTTTGTACAGAGAGAGAGTTCATTGTTTCCTGAGGAGAAGTCACAGTAGCAGCTCTGCAGTTCATATTTCACATTCTCACCTGATCTTTGGAAAATAACTTGTACAATGGCTCAGATTTCACAAAAGAGGTCAGTAAAACTTTGATTATTTCATTGTGCTTTTTAGATGTGTAAGTGTGTCTGTTCATTAACATGTAGATTTCTAAAGCAACATTGACATGTGTTTAATAGTGTAAAACTAACTCCATCAGTTGGTACAGACCTTGAAACCAACTCCATCTTTAACAACCTGGAAAAAGTTTCCATGGAGATAAATGTAATGTAAGTAATCCATCAGTTCTTGTACTGTAAGAATGTGGAAAACAACTCCTCTTGCCTGAAAAAAGACAACAAATCTAAAGCGTTATTAGAACTTATTTGCTCCACAAATAATTATAAACTATTTGAAACGAGCTCATCCTGGCATCAGGTTTCCGTAGTGTAGTGTTTATCACGTTCACTTTACACACGAAAAGTACCCGGTCCGAAACCGAGTGAAAACAATGTACTTTTTCCATAATTAAGAGATAATCAAATAACTCTTTTATTACAAATTTCGGGTTGGCTACTGAAAACAGAACAAAAAAATTATATTGAGTGTGTTAGGTCAAGCAGAGTGGCGCAGCGGAAGCGTGCTGGGCCCATAACCCAGAGGTCGATGGATCGAAACCATCCTCTGCTAGTATGTTGTTGTTTATTTTAAAACAATTTACAAAGATGATACTACAAAAAATAAATCATTTGAACTGAACGGACCCCAGTTTTCATCCAGGATGATAATTTGTTGTTTATGATTTCATTACATGCCATTGTTAATGTTCCTTTATTTCCCCATGTGGTCTCTGTGGCGCAATCGGTTAGCGCGTTCGGCTGTTAACCGAAAGGTTGGTGGTTCGATCCCACCCAGGGACGTTGCTGGCTTTGTTTTGTCTGATTATCGATACTAAATCGAGAGACTTTGACATGGCTTCATTTATTGAAATGTATAATCTGTGATAATAGTAAGTTGCAGATGTGGAATTTTAAAGCGTTTAAATATTGTTAAATCTTGTGACTTAAGAAACACATTTAAGCATTTCCCTATTGTAATTCCGATTCGGTCCACTGAGTGGCAGTATGAGACAAAGGACTTCTGTTATTTTAAAGGATATCCTGGATGTAGCATGAGAGGCTAAGTGGTAGAGCTAGCGCCACTAAAATGAATGATGTTCGGTCACAGGGGGTTCTCTTTCATTTCTTACATTCATTCTAATTTAATTTTTTCAAGGATTTATGGATATTGACTATCATTTCTTTAAACCCATAAAAGTTTGAAATTCATCGTTCTAGTGTGGTACATGCCCCTCCCTCCTAACCCGAATAGGAGGGGCCTATAAAGAAATCCCTGTGCTTTGTACAGAGAGAGAGTTCATTGTTTCCTGAGGAGAAGTCACAGTAGCAGCTCTGCAGTTCATATTTCACATTCTCACCTGATCTTTGGAAAATAACTTGTACAATGGCTCAGATTTCACAAAAGAGGTCAGTAAAACTTTGATTATTTCATTGTGCTTTTTAGATGTGTAAGTGTGTCTGTTCATTAACATGTAGATTTCTAAAGCAACATTGACATGTGTTTAATAGTGTAAAACTAACTCCATCAGTTGGTACAGACCTTGAAACCAACTCCATCTTTAACAACCTGGAAAAAGTTTCCATGGAGATAAATGTAATGTAAGTAATCCATCAGTTCTTGTACTGTAAGAATGTGGAAAACAACTCCTCTTGGCTGAAAAAAGACAACAAATCTAAAGCGTTATTAGAACTTATTTGCTCCACAAATAATTATAAACTATTTGAAACGAGCTCATCCTGGCATCAGGTTTCCGTAGTGTAGTGTTTATCACGTTCACTTTACACACGAAAAGTACCCGGTCCGAAACCGAGTGAAAACAATGTACTTTTTCCATAATTAAGAGATAATCAAATAACTCTTTGATTACAAATTTCGGGTTGTCTACTGAAAACAGAACAAAGAAATTCTATTGAGTGCGTTAGGTGCAGCAGAGTGGCGCAGCGGAAGCGTGCTGGGCCCATAACCCAGAGGTCGATGGATCGAAACCATCCTCTGCTAGTATGTTGTTGTTTATTTTAAAACAATTTACAAAGATGATACTACAAAAAATAAATCATTTGAACTGAACGGACCCCAGTTTTCATCCAGGATGATAATTTGTTGTTTATGATTTCATTACATGCCATTGTTAATGTTCCTTTATGTCCCCATGTGGTCTCTGTGGCGCAATCGGCTGTTAACCGAAAGGTTGGTGGTTCGATCCCACCCACACTAAAAAAACAAACTTTTTGGTGTAATAAAATATATTTAATTAATTCTAATAAAGTCTACACTATAATTTTAAAATTTTGTGATAATTATTATTTTTTAAGTAAGAATGTAAACATGTACACAATTTGTTCATGTAATAAATTAACCGTGTGGTGTGAATAATTGTTATTAGAAAGACCCTATTTGTATTTACATATTTTTTTTGTCACAGTACATAAACCTAAAAATATTAAGCAAAATTTAATCCAAAAAGTGCGGCGCGTTTAAACACGCGCATGCGCGTTGAAGATACTTTTGATACGCGCCGATTTTAGACCCCTTTCACAGATGCAACGGAGGAGCAGCTGCTGCAAATCACCATAAGATTGTGTCAGGTCTAAGGTAAGTTTGTGTTTTGCTTTTTTTTAGAGATAAACGAATTGAGTTTGTGTACCTTTCAGTAGTTTGAGTGGGAAATTAGACGCGGCAAGGTCTAAACTAGCGAGAGAAAATGTTGCTAACACCATAGCTAACGTAGCTATAAAGTTAAGTTCAGTCATGTACTAGTTGATCATCCTTGGTCTCATTTTCTTGGGTTAACATAAGAAATTTCGCTGTTTAGCTGGTGAAGTTTATTTTGAGCTCATTGGTTTTAGTGGTGCAGCACGGTGGCTTAGTGGTTGAGCACGTTCGCCTTTCAGCGCTAGGGATTCCCGGTTCGAATCCCCATCTGGGTGGAGTTTACATGTTCTCCCCGTGTCTGCGTGGGTTTCCTCCGGGTTCTCCGGTTTCCTCCCACCGTCCAAAAACATGGATCAAGTCAATTGAATTCTCAAAATTGGCCCATATAGAGTATGTCTGTGTGAGTAAGTGTGTGCCCAGCGATGGATTGGCGCCCTGTCCTGGGTCTATCTGCCCAGCGCCTGAGACGTTCTCCCCTGGATGGGCATGGGGAACCCCACCGCGACCCTAATAGAGGATAAAGTGGGAGATAATGAATTAATGTTTTAGTGGTAGTAATAAATATTATATTTGAGTAATAAATATTAATTTGCGAGTAATTATAATTAATTTAATCGCCAGTGGCGACAGATGATAAAACTGCATTATTATTTTGTATGGGTGACGAATTTTACTCATTGAAATGATTAGCTTGTTCCCCTCTTTTTTTCTGGAGAAGAAAGATTTAGCTTGTTAAAAATGGCGAATGCAATTTATAATTTTTTCCACTAATTATTTAGAATATTAATATTTCTTTCTATTCACAGGACACCTGCAGGCCAGTGGAGTGCAAATTGTCTCATTCAGGCAAGTAAATATCTTACAATATTTTCTCTTTTCGTCACTGACTTTACATTTACATTTACATTGTAGCAGTCAGTGTTTGCACATATTGTCTTTTTATGTACAGGGTTTTCTTTCAAGACAAGCCAATGCAGTAGTGGACAGGACCTAGGTCAGCTTAGGAGAAGGACAGATTGACAGGTTTCAACACTGGTGTCTTCAGAGAGAAACGATAGGCCTCCACTGTTATGAGATTATGTCATGGTCATGCAAAATTTGTGACTTCAGGGCATCAAAACGTTTAGATCTCTTAAAGCATTATAGGTTGAAACATCTACATGCCGTTCAAGGTCGCTCAATACCCTGCTTGTACTCAGACTGCCCTTGTTTGTTTAAAGGTTGGGGTGCACTTCGTGCACATTTGTCTAGAGACCATACACAAAGTGAAGCTTGTTAAAAATGGCGAATGCAATTTATAATTTTTTCCACTAATTATTTAGAATATTAATATTTCTTTCTATTCACAGGACACCTGCAGGCCAGTGGAGTGCAAATTGTCTCATGTCAACATTAACAATTAACTGCTTATTTAAATCTATCAACACAACCACCAACACTACCAAATTATCACTGTCCAATAAAAAACAAGTATCTTCAAACTTTTCAGGAATGGGCAAAAACCTCTTTCAATATTAATGCAATTCAATGAAGCCAGACTTTTACAAAATGCAAATGACACTTGGTCTGATCAAATAATACCTACAAGTCAAAATCTTAAAAAAAAAAATGGAGATACATGTTTTTCATTGGACAGCAAATAAATGTTCTTGCATAAAAAGGACTATACATTATATAATGCTTTAGAGTACTTTTACTTAAATTGGTTCGAAACCAACAATCATTGTCTAAGCATTAAATATCATCTTGGAAATTTGACAAATCTTCAACACCAACAAAATTTGGTGTGATTAATTTAGAAAACTTAAATGGAACCAGCATTTGAAAACAGTGACTCAGAGTGCAACAGCAACTGAGATGTAAAGTACTTGCAATTGTGGTACGCTAGGAACTTTAGCATCTAAGATAGCAACTTAGACTTTAGTGCTTGTACCTTTGGGACAGTTTGATCGCATCCAGTTCCAGGAAAAGCTTCTGGAAGACCTCAAAAGTGTATCGTAATGTTTGGAGGGTATGCCAGATTGAGAGCATAAATCAGTCCCATGAGAAGCGCGCGCAAGCTTTAGCAGTGTTGCAACATCCCAGCAAGATTTCTGTGCCATCAAGATGGATGGAAATGTTCACTGGATCCTCTCCATCAGCACCATGGATGACCAGGATCTTGAGGATGTTGTTCAGTGAAGTCACTGTGGTCGTCCACCTGCACACAATTTACAAGAACACAAAAATGTATTGAGAAACAAGCAGAATGGCTTGTCATAAAAGAAAAAAAGTACAGTTTACCAGGCAATCCTCAATCAGTTCTTCTTCTTTTTCTCACCAAGGTACAGTATGAGGCTGCGTATAACAGCATCTCTTCTCATTTCAATGCTTTGTTTCTGCAAACAGATGAAAGTGTTAACAACGCACCATTATTAATCGCTCATACCATACCATATATTATTCACAATGAACAGTCAAGTAAGCTCACAAGCATTTATTTGCAAGGAGCACTAATTTGGGCAGCACAGAGTATGCATGGAGTTTTCAGAGGATGTGTGCTGTATGTGCACACATGGGGCAGTTTGTGTCAAGTGTTTAAAAGACTAAACAAAAAAAAAAACTGAACAAAGCTGAATTTGTAACACACCTCACATATTTTGTCCCAAGTGAGGGTCTCAGCTTGGTCCCTTAACAAAGTGACTTCACTGAAAAACATCCTCAAGATCCTGGTCATCCATGGTGCTGATGGAGAGGATCCAGTGAACATTTCCATCCATCTTGATGGCACAGAAATCTTGCTGGGATGTTGCAACACTGCTAAAGCTTGCGCGCTTCTCATGGGACTGATTTATGCTCTCAATCTGGCATACCCTCCAACATTACGATACACTTTTGAGGTCTTCCAGAAGCTTTTCCTGGAACTGGATGCGATCAAACTGTCCCCAAAGGTACAAGCACTAAAGTCTAAGTTGCTATCTTAGATGCTACCACAATTGCAAGTACTTTACATCTCAGTTGCTGTTGCACTCTGAGTCACTGTTTTCAAATGCTGGTTCCATTTAAGTTTTCTAAATTAATCACACCAAATTTGTTGGGTGTTGAAGATTTGTCAAATTTCCAAGATGATATTTAATGCTTAGACAATGATTGTTGGTTTCGAACCAATTAAGTAAAAGTACTCTAAAGCATTATATAATGTATAGTTTCCCTTTTTTTGCAAGAACATTTATTTGCTGTCCAATGAAAAACATGTATCTCCATTTTTTTTTTTAAAATTTTGACTTGTAGGTATTATTTTGATCAGACCAAGTGTCATTTGCATTTTGTAAAAGTCTGGCTTCATTGAATTGCATTAATATTGAAAGAGTTTTTGCCCATTCCTGAAAAGTTTGAAGATACTTGTTTTTTATTGGACAGTGATAATTTGGTAGTGTTGGTGGTTGTGTTGATAGATTTAAATAAGAGTTAATTGTTAATGTTGACATGAGACAATTTGCACTCCACTGGCCTGCAGGTGTCCTGTGAATAGAAAGAAATATTAATATTCTAAATAATTTGTGGAAAAAATTATAAATTGCTTCGCCATTTTTAACAAGCTTCACTTTGTGTATGGTCTCTAGACAAATGTGCACGAAGTGCACCCCAACCTTTAAACAAACAAGGGCAGTCTGAGTACAAGCAGGGTATTGAGCGACCTTGAACGGCATGTAGATGTTTCAACCTATAATGCTTTAAGAGATCTAACGTTTTGATGCCCTGAAGTCACAAATTTTGCATGACCATGACATAATCTCATAACAGTGGAGGCCTATCGTTTCTCTCTGAAGACACCAGTGTTGAAACCTGTCAATCTGTCCTTCTCCTAAGCTGAACCTAGGTCCTGTCCACTACTGCATTGGCTTGTCTTGAAAGAAAACCCTGTACATAAAAAGACAATATGTGCAAACACTGACTGCACAATGTAAATGTAAAATGTAAATCAGTGACGAAAAGAGAAAATATTGTAAGATATTTACTTGCCTGAATGAGGGCAATTTGCACTCCACTGGCCTGCAGGTGTCCTGTGAATAGAAGAAATATTAATATTCAAATAATTAGTGGAAAAAATTATAAATTGCATTCGCCTTT
>JAFMOC010001899.1:0-10244 GCA_019802505.1 Corydoras sp. C115
TTTTAAATCACCCCTACACCTTTTTAAAATTTGTCAGCAACAAATACATATTGAAACACATAAGACTTGTTTTTATCAGATTATTTTTTAAAACAACAGAATCAGTTTTTTATTTAAGACTTTCTTCACAAAAAAAAAAATTGCCCATTCTTAATTAAAATGAAATATTTCAATTTTTTTTAAAACTTTGACTTAAAACATTTCTCGAATAATCTTAAATTTGAAATCCGTGCAGTGTTGGTTTTTCCCGGGGGGTTTAAAAATGACGTCATCCCAGAATTCTTTGGGGCACGACAGGTGGAAAATTAGCTCTTAGACTGACACTTGGAAAAATTACCCAACCTTCGCTTAAGTGACTGAGAGGTTAAAATAAACATTTTTAGTCTCGCTTTTAACTAAGAATAATTTTCGTTTAAGTCCATTTCTTACACATTCTTAGGAGCATTGTAAAAATTTTGAAAAATACGGGCCCTGATCTGTGCTTTAAAAGTTTTGCAGAAAGTGGATTAAAGTAGCTTTAAAGATGATAATTGTTATTATTACAATTTTACCAATCCTAACATCAAGATAATGAGTATCATTTGACTGTAAACATTTATACTCCAAATATAGACATTTAAGAGGTGTCAGTTTCTATAGCAACCTGTGTTCTAAATTTTAACATTTTTACAATTTTTAAGTTTTAATCAGCAATTTATTTAGGATTATATCTGATGCATGTTTTAGAAATGGTCACAAATGGTTCTGATTAATTGTAGGTTGGGAAGTTTATATCCAGAATCCAGTCATGTGCCATAGTGTTTATTATTGAACATTTACAAGGTTTATTAACTTAATTCTATTACTTAGCAGAAATGTAATCCATTGCTTGTGGGTAGCATCGTTCCCTCTCAGCACTAGGGATTTCGAATTCCCATCTTGGTGGAGTTTCCATGCCTCCCTTACCCTATGTTCGCGTGGGTTTTCCCTCCAGGTTTCCTCCGGTTTCCTCCCCACATGTCCAAAAACTATGATCTGTCAATTGAGTTTTCTCCAAATTGCCCCATATAAGCAGTGTTCTTATCGTGTGTGAGTGTGTGCCCAGCGATAGACATGGGTGTATCTGCCCAGCGCCTTCCAACGTCCTCTCGACCCTCTGATGCGCATGGGGAACCCCCCCCGCGACCCTCTACCTACGTATTGAAGCGGAAGACCATGGATGGGTAATCCCATTGGGTGGGCAACGGTGGTGTAGTACGGTTCGCAATCTCAGCACTAGGGATTCCACGTGTTCGAATCCCCATCTGTGTGTAAGTTCCATGTTCAAAGCCTGCGTTTTTTGTGGGTTTTTCATCACCGTGTTCGTCTGGGTTCCTCCCTCAGCTCCAAAAACAGATCACAAGTCAATTGAGTTCTCCAAATTTGCCCCATATAGAGTGTGTTTGTGTGAGTGAGTGGTACTTCTGCCCAGGCGCCCATAAAACATTCTCCCCTGGATGGGCCATGGGGAACCCCCCCGGCGACTCTAATAATAAGGAAAAAGCGGAAGATCCATGATGGTATGGAGTGGGTAATGCCCCAGTGGTAGTTTGAATTTTGTTACAGTTTTACACACAACAGTCCAGAACACGATTGACACACGCACACAAGTTGAAAATTTGGCAAAACCAACAACAGAAAAATATGAGGCTATTTGAAGAGGGAAGGGTGCAAAAATGTGACTTTTTGCGTTTCTACAAGTTTGGGCCTTAAACCTTCACTGATTAGAGTAAAACAATCTGTGTGTGTTTCTCTGTGTTGTCCCGCCTCTTGTCAATCTGGTGTGCTGCAGCGACCATCCAGTGGGTTTGTGCTTTGGATTACTTTTAACCTTCACTTTAATTGGGCTTCAGGATTGTACACTGTTTGTTATCTTGATTTTCCAGACTCACACATGTGAGCATCAATGCACTGAGTGCCTGTTTTGATTCCATATGCCCTTTCTACTCATGTTGCTGAGGAAATGCTTGTCTTCTCTCCTTGAAGGACTCATGATGGGTTGTGGTAAACCATGGGCTGGACGTTAGAGTTAATGGGGGTGTGGAAATTATATGGCAGTCATGCATGGTTTTACAGTTTGGTGCCTTTTTGTGTAAGATTGTATTAGTTGGTTTTCTCATTGTCAGATGAACCTGGGTCTCTGGAAAAGGGGGCCATCAAACCCTACAGTATTTTCTAGGGGAGAGCTCCATCAATATTGAAGCTTTCTGTGATGCAGTTCCACCATGTTCCCCTTCGTGTGTACGTTGGATGGATGTGTTGCTACTCCAGTTCCTGATCTGGAATGCAGTTCCCAGATATTCCTTCATTGAGAACTATGGGTGAGTGGGGTTCCTGTGAGCTTTACGTTGCTGCTCATATAAAACCTCTAACCTGCATAAATCTGTTGTAGGTGCTTGGTGGCATGTCTAAGCTCACAGGGTCCAGGTCACGTTTCATGCCCCAAACCCAGGGAACTAAACTGGACTTTCAGCTGGAGGCCTTCAGGTTCCAGCAGGTCAACGATAATATGGTAAGTACTACTGGATCCATTAGTCTGAGTGGAACTTGTTCAGTTGCTTGTACATAATTTCTCCTCTTGTTTCAGATCTACATTGCATGTTTATTGAGGGCAACAGCAGCTTCTTTCAGTCCGGATCCGGAGCACAAGGCCTGTTCCTTCTCTGGCAACAGGTATGTTTAAGGAAACCAGTAGAACCTCAGCAGCACCAGATACTAAAACCATAATCTCTGTAGGTGGATTGCTGCATATGGTGACAGTGGAGTCTGTGGCTGTTGTGATGGAAACTGCAGCTCTAGAAAAGGAGGTGCGTCAGAAGGTATGTTACTCTAACTAAATTAATGCTGTCCTGTAACTGCTTGAGTCATTAATGTGAGTGAATGTGAGAACATATTTTGAGTGAAATGGTAATTCTTCTCCTTTGATTGTAGATCTGCAGCTGAAGGGAGAAGTGATGCTTGGGCCGATTGTGGTTCAACATAAGGGATAATTTAAAATAAAATTCTTAAAGTGATCTGTGCCTTGTATCTTATTTCAAAGCTTTTTGGTTCGTTTTGAGACTGTGTGCCAACTTTGAATCTACTCATTACATGAGTTCTTATTGACCCACATTACCACTGGTTTCCCTGGAACCACAAAAAATTGGCAAGTGTGAATGCAAATACCCCGCTCCCCTGCAGTGCACCACTTGGTACCCGTTGTTAAACAAATGAGCCTGATTGCTGCTAGAGAAATTCAACCCCATTTATCTTAACTTAGTTACATTAGCACATCATTAATTCTGAAAGTTACAGTCACTCACACTCCCTCTGTAGTGCACTCTGGTGAGGGAATGTCACCTGTTTCCTCGGGTCTCTGTCCGTCACCGGAGTTTTGATCACCTGTTTTGGGTTTCCATGATTTGTCATTTCTGGTTTCCCCCCCCCCCCCCCCCCCCCCCACCCCCCCCCCCCCCCCCCGTGTCATGCTCACTTGCTACATGTGCTCTGTCTCTAGGGTTAGTCTGCAGTTGGTATTTGCGCTTCTCCAGAAGAATTTCTGCGTCGGCTATCATCGCTAGTTGCGCAGTTTGCCTTTTTTTTTTTTTTTTTTTTTTTTTTTTTTTTTTCTTCTCTGCATATATGTGGTGGTTATTTTGTTTATCTTTGTTTTGGTTGTCCTGCTCTCCATGGAGAGTCTCACCTTGTGCTAATAAATAGCATTGCATTGATCTGTGATCGCGCAGTACTTCGTTACGCCGTTTTAAAATGTTTCCACAGTAGTTTATGGTGACGGACTGTGTGCACTGTACTTATGTGCACAGGTCAACAAACATTTTATTATGTAAGCTTGTATAATACCTGACCTAAAATACTTCTAACTACTCCAAAAGGCATACATGCCACGGTGGGTCTTTTAGCACGTGACGAGCAGTCAATGAATCAGTCAAGTTCTCTGACTGTGTGAACGGAGGTGTGCCAATGCTGTGAGGCTAAAAAGCATGCGGAATAAAATCAAGGTGCAACTGAATAATGTAAGGTTTTTATTATACTTTAAATTTAGTGAAAGTAATTAGTTGATTAGTTCAGGGAACAGAGAAAATGACTTGAGTTTTGAATAATGGGACAGTCAACAAGAACCTGTCATAAATTCATACCCCTAAGGGGGGCAGAAAGCAGGACCAGATGGGATAGAAGATATAGATGTTTTGGTCAATGTACATATGAGAAAAAAGACTGTTGTCTGGAGGGGGCGCACACACAGAAGAAGCAAGTCATGCCCTCCTGAAGGACTTAAATGGACGAACTAGGGGATTTCGGGCAGAGCTCTCGTCCATATTTTTCATTGACATTTTACAGTCTATTCAGTAAAATGCATTAAATACTTTTGGAACGAAACTGCTGACTTCTGTTTTTTTTTTTAGAAACTTAAATGGTGACCCGACATGATAAAACGGTATAAGAAAGATGCGGAGCGGTTTGGAACGCATATTTACCTTTTGCTGTCTGTTGCAAGCTGCACTTCGTTAATTCTGATGTGCACATCGAATTGGTAACTAAGAACCTGTTACAGCCGAATCCTGTATATTGAGTTTTGCCAAATTTAATCTTAACATGTGTACAGCGCCACAACAGACGCTCAGGGCACAAATGATTTTTCCTGAATAATTAAGTAATTTTATTATTATATATTATTATATGAATATTATAATCGTTGTTTAGATTAGGATTTAGCGTTTGGTTGCTGGTACTCATCTAGTAAAGTTATTAGACTCACTTTGAGCTGGGGAGAACAGAGCCCCCTCCTCCCCCTTGTGCTCTTCACTGATGCACAGAAGGACCTGTCACTTCCTTTACACTGGTTCACACAGAGAGATTACTTCTTCCTATTTCCAGGACAACAACTAGAAGTACAGGTAAGAACATTAATATTATTTTGGATAGATTAGAGAGGGAACATTAAGTAACTGAACTGCCTTTATCTAGGAGACTTATTCATCCCCATTGTTAAGTCATGTGTTGGATAGGGACTGTATACTGGCAGTAATTGGCCTTAATGGTAGAAAACCGATGAAGGGAAACAAAAGGCAGCCTTTTAGATTAGTTTAGATATTTTTATGTTTTTTTTTTTTAATTTAATTTAGCTTTTTAGGTTAGTATACACTGAAAACGGAACTGTTCTGTCTATTAACAAAATAAGAAAGGCAAACTAAAGATAAAACAAAGCAAAAGACTCCACCCGAAACACCCACATAAAGTACGTTAAAATGGGATGAGACCTTAACTTCACCAGTGCAAAGTGATAAAGCTCGGTCTTTAGAACTAGACACACCAACAGGTCCCCACATAGATTTAACCACTCCCATCCAACCCCCGCCACCGTACAGACGGATTTATCCTCAGATACCACAAACCTGTAAACAGCATTGCAAACAGCTATTGAATATAGAAAATGGACATTTAGAGATTAAAAAGGTACCTTAGATATACCAGAGGATTTAGACCACCAAATGGTTATAAAACAATTACAGAATCAAGCTTACAAACTTACAATCACACATTAAAAAAAAAAAAAAAAAAAAAAAAAAAAAAAAAAAAAAAAAAAAAAGTATAGTGATTTGTGGATGGAAGAAACAGGAGAATGACATAAGTCTGCGGCAACAGAAATGTGAGGGAGATAGCGGGTAGTAAAGGCATGTGAAGGACAATTAGATAATGTGGTAGAAATATATATGATGTATTACGAACAGTGGGAGCACACTATAACACACTATGAATTAAAGTGTAGACAAAAAGTATGACGACATAAAAGAACTGACTAAAATTTTACTTTAACTACTAGTGGAAAAGTAGAATAGAATAGAATAGAATAGAATAGAATAGAATAAAAAGCCTTTATTGTCATACCTCGCATACACAGTATACATCATTTAACGAGATTTAAGCTCCTCCTTAAAGTGCACATGGCATTATATATAAATAGAAAAAACAATAAAAGACATGTGCAAAAATGTACTGTGCAAATAGGCGTGTAATGTGTAAAATGATATTCCAATTAGTACAGGTTCCCGTTTAGCATTGTAATGGCTTTGGGAAAGAAGCTGTCCCTGAGTCTGTTTGTTTTGGCCCGTATGGACCTGTAGCGTCTGCCAGAAGGCAGCAGGTTGAAAAGGTGGAAGCCGGGGTGAGTATTGTCCTTTAGGATGTTCCTGGCGCTGCTGAGACAGCGGGAGTGGTAGATGGAGGTTATGGAAGGCAGGGAGCAGCCAATGATTTTTTCGGCTGTGTTGGTCACTCTCTGCAGTCTTCTTCTGTCTGCCTCTGTGCAGCTGGAGTGCCACACTGACACAGCATATGTCAGCAGGCTTTCGATGGTGGAACGGTAGAAGGTCACCAGCAGGCTTGTGTGTAGTTGCTCTTTCCTGAGCACCCTCAGGAAGTGAAGCCGCTGCTGGGCCTTCTTGACCAGTGCAGAGTGTGTTGACTGTCCAGGAGAGTTCTGCAGAGATGTGTAATCTCAGGAATCTGAATGAGTCCACTTGCTCTACACATTCACCATTGATGTACAGGGGTGTAGGGGCGACCTTGTTTCGTCGGAAGTCAAGGATGAGTTCTTTTGTCTTGGTGGTATTCAGTGCCAAGTTTGTTAGCTGCACTCCACTCACCAAGTTTCCGGACCTCATCCCTGTATGCCGCCTCATCACCAGGTTATCCGTCCCATCACCCGTTGTGTCATCAGCAAAATTCCACGATGACGTTTTTTGGGTGGATGGGACTGCAGTCATATGTGTAGAGTGAGTAGAGGAGTAGGCTCAGCACACAGCCCTGGGGGGAGCCGGTGCTGAGGGTGCGGATGGGAGAGAAGTAGGGGCCCAATTTTACCTGCTGGGGATGGTTGGTTAGGAAGTCCTTGATCCAGGAGCAGGTGGAATGGTGGAAGCCCCAGATTATCTTAACTTGGGGCTCAGAATGTCCGGTATTATTGTATTGAAGGCAGAGCTGTAGTCAATGAAGAGCATCCTGACGTAGCTCCCCCGTAACTCCAGGTGACTCAGCGCTGTATGAAGGGCGGTGGTTATTGCATCTACTGTGGATCTGTTTGTCCGTTATGCAAATTGGTGTGGGTCCAGAGCAGGGGGAGGCAGGTTCTGATGTTTTAGAACCAGTTTTTCAAGGCACTTGGTAATGACAGGAGTGAGTGCTACTGGGCGGAAGTCATTTAGCCGGATGTGGGTGATTTTTTGGGAATTGGGATGATGGTGGCTGATTTTAAACAGGCTGAAATGTCTTGTTCCAGTGACTGGTTGAAGATAATGGTAAAGACATGTGCTAGAGCTGGTCAGCACATGCCTTGAGCACCTTCCCCCTGGTACACTGTCTCTGGGCCTGTGGCATTCCAGGGGTTCACACGGAAACGAAGGGCCCGTCTCACATCCTCAGCAGTGAGAATGAGTGGAGGGGAACCAGAGACTGAAATGGGTTGTAGTGGGGAGGTGGGTGGTGGTGTGGTTGAATGTTCCTGAGACTTGAAGCGGGCCATAGAAGCAGTTTAGTTCTTCCACTAGTGATACATCTGAGTCATCAGGTGTCACAGGGCAGCCTTTGTAGGTGGGTAAAGGGGGGTGGACTGGATGCCCTGCCCATATTTGTCGAGGATTGTTGAGCTGTTCCTCTATCATCTTTATATGCTCTGCTTTGGTGGTCCTGATACCTCTCCTTAGGTCGGCACGAGTGGCATTGGTATAGTGCTCTGTCTCCTGATCTAAAAGCTGCGTCTCGGGCCTGACGGAGTGTGCAAAACCCGGGTTTGTCATCCATGGTTTTTGGTTTGGATACACCCGGATTGATTTTTTCTCAGTGATTTTTTCTCATGTGATTGTGTTTCAAATTCAAAAATAATTCTCCAAAAATAATGAAAAATAAACCTTTAATGTTGAAATTGTTACGGTCCGTAGACCCAATGAGGAGGATCCGCTAATCGGAGTGACGAGCTCAGAAACGGAGGTACAGTCAGCAACGGGTTTATTTTCCCCAACAGCAACGTGGTACAGGGGAGCGGGGAGTGTACAACGGCTTGATAAGGGAGACATGGAAGGTGGAGTGGACACGCATGGACCGGGGGAGGTGGAGGCGGACTGCTGCAGGGCCGATGATGCGGGTGATGGGGAAGGGGCAGATGAAACGAGGGCTCAGTTTGCGAGACTCCGTTTTCAGGGGTATGTTCTTGGTGGAGAGCCAGACGAGTTGCCCCACTCTGTAACTGGGGGCCAGGCGGCGTCTTTCGGTTTGAGCGGTGGCGGACGGACGTGGCCTGGGCTTGGCGGAGCGCTAGCAGGGTATTCTTCCAGGTTCGGCCGCAAACGGCGGATGTGCCTGGTTTACGGATGGTACCGCAGATTTCGGCTTGGTCCTCCGGAAACAGGGGGGGTTGGTAACCCAGCGCGACCTCGAACGGAGACTCCCTAGTGGCGGAGCTCTGCGCGCGGTGTTGATGGCGTATTCTACCCAAGCCAGGTTCTCGCTCCAACGCTCAGGGTGCTGGGCAGAAATGCAGCGCAGGGTGGTCTCCACCACTTGGTTAGCCTTTGCTGGCCCATTGGACTGGGGGTGGCCACCTGATGACAGTGAAAGCTCTGTCCCGAAGAACTTGTGGAAGGCTATGTAAAATTTTACATAAACCAGGCTCCACAGTATCTGAGTGAGCTGATTCAATTGTACCAGCCGACACGTGAGCTCCGACTCTCTCCGAAGGTGCTGGCTTACTCATTAGCTCCTTGAATAAATAAAATTTACTGCTGGTGGGAAGAGCGTTCTCCCACAAGGCTCCTCAACTTTGGAATAGCCTTCCAGTTACTGTTCGTGATTCTGAATCACTATAATCTTTAAAAATAAATTAAAAACACATTTATTTAATCTTGCGTTTAACTAATCCCCTGTAGATAAAGATGTAGATCTCAGACTTGGCTGTGTTGGGCGGGGTAATCTACTGATCAGTGTATGTTGCGTTTCATCTCTTCACCCACCTCATCATTAATGGGGGGGGTGTGGCGCTGGGAATGATGCTGTTCCGGGGCGCCATCTCAACTATGTAGAGTCTGCAGTATCTGCCATTCTTTAGTTATGCTTGCTCTAGTCAGTGTGATGCGGAGTCACATGCTGCACTGTGTCAATTAATTACTTATTAATTAAATGCCGTGCTTTATTATTAGCTCTAACTCCCCTTCCTTTGTCTGTTTCTTTTGAGGTGTTTCCCCCTGGCTTCCTGGAGATCCATGGCTCTGCTTACGAATACTGTATGGATCCTGACAAGGCGGTCCTGCAGGACGCCCCCTAATGGACTCACATATAGTTTTTCTAGTTGTTAGGTTTTTCCATTTGTTTAGTATATGGACATGGCTGTTCTACACTGTTGTTGCTGCTCGGACGCTCAAGGAGGATGAGTCCCCCCATTGAGTCTTGGTCCTCCCAAGGTTTCTTCCTTAAATAACAACATAAAAGGGAGTTTTTTCTCTTGCCACTGTTGCTTCGGCTTGCTCTCTTTGGGGGTTTTATTTTCGGGGTTTAAAGGCTTTTCATTCTGTTAAAGCTGCTTTTGCTGACAAATGTACTGTTGTAAAAAGCGCTATATAAAAATAAATTACTTGACTTGACTTGACTATCCATACCTGGGAGATGAATTGGGGGGGTCCCCGGTCCAGAGACGATGTCCATGGGGTATGCCGAATATCGGACGGAAGACTTGTTCGAAGCATACACTTGGCGGTTTCTAAATCTGGCTAGATAGGAAGGGGGGCGCCCGGGCAGGAGGTCGATTGGCACAGTCGTAGTCCTGTGAGGCAGGAGCTGGCAGGCCTTGTCCTTGTTGAACCCTCTCGACCCTCCCCCAGCGTCATGGTTACTCTTGGGCACCAAGGAGAGGGTCCACAGGGTCGGAGTTAGTTCTGGGGCGGAGCGTTGCTGGGAGGGGCAGCGGCGAGCAGGCAGGAAGAGTGACAATCCGGTTCCCCAGGTCAGGATGCGTTTCAGTGCGGACCCAGTCTATATGAGGGGTGTAGTGCTTCCTGGAGCTCAGGGGGTAATCCCAGGATGAACGGGGGGCCTCGGGAGGGGACTGGTAATTAACCAAGAAGCCAAATCCTCGCCTGGGTCGATTGCACTCTCTAGCATACAGCCGCGCTTGTGGGGCGCGGGCTGCGGTGACGTGATGGGAGAACAAGCCGTCTTCCATCCAGCGCCAAGGTGTGGAG
>JAFMOC010001890.1:0-13494 GCA_019802505.1 Corydoras sp. C115
TCTTCCACTTAACTTAGTAGCAGTATATTTTGCTAATTACATCACTCACTTTCAATAATACCAACTTTAGACAAACAAACTAATCTAATCTAAAAAAATGTAAAGAACACATGGTCAGTGGATTAATTGATTGATAAAAAAAAGTTCATCATTGAATAGAGCTTGCTATGACTCGGATTCAAATCAGGGTTGCTGCAGCCACAACACAAAGTAGCAACCATTACACGGTCACAACACACCACTTTGCCCTTAAACCTACAGGAATATTTAGCCTTCAAATTTCTAACTTGCAAGTTGATGTTGGGGGAAAAAAATGTGGGCCTCACATGGCGAGAGTTGAACCCAGTTAGATTGTTAGGTGCAGCCCAGGTTTCCAAACTGCAAGACCTTATGCTACACTGATCTCATGTACAACTTTAATGTAATTCAGCTTAATTTACATTACCCCAACATTAAGCTCAATTTTCGGTTTGAACCTGAAACGTTCTCAACCAAACTCAGATGCCGTTACAAAAGACCAGATATGTCATATATTATTGTTCCAGACAGAATCTCTGCCTGTGATTTAGATTTAGATTGATTTAGAACTGACCGAGTTATGACGATTTAAAAACTTAGAAGAGGTATTTGACAAACCGTTATAATGGAAGTCTATGGGAGAGATTCAGTCACTCCTGCCAAACAAACGCTCATAGCTCGAAAACTAAAACTTCAATCCTCATGAGCCTTTCTCATGTTAGAAAGAACTAAAATACTTATCGTTTAAGGGTAAAATGTAGTTTATAGGTGAAAGTATCACAATTTTACAGAGGTTTGTTTGGAGAAAATCATTTCTCAGAGTGGGGATCTGTCACCCACTCTAGCAGCTGCCATAGGAAATAATGGGGTGATATTCAAAGATCGATAAAAAGTGAACGGAAAGTCCAATCTTCCTAAAAATTTTTTGCAGAGATTTACCCCCAGTCTAAGTCTCTGAAGTTTCGTGTCTGTAGCTCTAAAAATGGCCGAGTTATGGTCGTTCAAAAATCAGCCCCATTCATTTCTATGGGGATTTTTGATTTTTTAAACTTAATTTTATTAAAAACTATAAATGTTACAAACTCCAAAAATACATAGCACAGGTCTCGTGAACATTCCCTACGCAACGGTGTTCGAACCGAGTCTGTACGTCGAGCGGTTCGGGCTGTATTAAAAATTTCAAACAATCTATTTAAGCTTAATTAAATCAAATTTAGAATGGTGCTCATTGTTCCATGTGGTCTAGCGGTTAGGATTCTTGGTTTTCACCCAGGCGTCCCGGGTTCGACTCTTGGTATGGGAATGTTTTGATTTTTATGTTGCTGTTTGTATAAGCCCATGAATGTTTGGCAAAATAAGAATTTGGAAAAAGTACTGCTTTTTCATTAAAGTCTGTTCAATGAAAGGCATTTAAAAGGACATTTTGGCGTCCCATAATCCTGTAATTATTTGTATTTTGCAGGGTTTTACTTCAGTAACCCTGGGTTGAATTTGGGTTATGGCAAGCGCCTAAAAACACAAAGTCTGGCTTTCATCTTAACTTAACTTAACTTAAAGTATTTTATTTGAAAGCAAATGAATAATCTGGAGATTAAAACTCACAACCTCGGCGTTACTCTGAATGTATCTTTTGTTAATCAATTGCGCCACCAGAGATACGACCGCAACCTTTTAGCTGTGCTCAGAGATGAAGGTGCTAAGAGATGAAGATGAAAACAACAGGAATTTACATGTAATAGATGGAGTGTTTACTACAAACTGTATAAATGGATAAAAAAAGCGTTTGGGTAAAAGCATCTGCTAAATGACTAAATGTAAATGTAAATGAATCAATCAAAGAGAGTAAACAAGAGATTTAATGCCAATAATTCAAGACATTGTAAAAAAAACTGCTGATGATTTTCTTTAAGACAGAAATTCAAACCCTGATGATCAGATTAAAGATGCTACTAGTTAAACTATACAGCTTTTGTTACATAATCAAAACATTAATATCATAAATCATCAAATATAATTATGAGTTTAATTATATTTTATTATATTATAAGTATGAAATGAGTTATCATTCATTCCTTTCATTCATTATCTCCCGCTTTTTCCTCTATTAGGGTCATGGTGGGGTTCCCCATGCCCATCCAGGGGAGAACATCTTGGGCGCTGGACAGATAGACCCAGGACAGGGTGCCAATCCATCGCTGGGCAATGAGTTATCATATCTTTATTATTTATAAATAAAACATTAATCTTAAGTTATTAAAACCTGAACTGTTTCTTAAAAATCATATTAAAGATGCTTTTATGGTATAAAGTAACAGACTACATTTTCTTCATCATTCATCATATTGAGTCCTGCACAACATCAAAGGCTTTAGATTCTGAGTGAGGCTAAGTTCTAGCCTGTTTTGTGGAACCGAATTTAAGCAAAATTAACTTGTTTTTTTGGAACAGTCTCCAGGTACCTCTCACACTCTAAGCTCTGTGAACTCTGAAATAAAACTGCCTCTGGACTTTTATTTCTTTTAATAATCTTGAATGTAAATAAGTTAAAATAGTAAAGGTGGAATATTTTCAGGAAGCCCAGAATTTTACTGGATGATTGTTGGATCTGATTAAAGAAAAAAAATATATGACATACTATTTACTGTCTAAAGAAATTCCTTAATTGTCCTGCATTTTATAACCACTCCCATAACAGGGTCACTAAAAGTCTAACTGTGGATAAGCCTTAAAGTGTTTCATGGTCCACATGAGGATTCTGGTGTCCATTTGGATGTATGAGTTCAAATCCCACTTCAGACATAATCATTTAAATTCTTAAAAAATGTTTTCCTGCAGCTCTAAAAAGAATTATTTAACTAACAACAGTGAAGAAACAGACAGCAGGGAAGTGTAAAGACCCATTATTCACTTTCTGATGATTTAAACTCCAACATCTCCACTAATCACAATATAAGTCATTTATTAACATATTTTTAATGTAGATTAATTAGTTTTCGTTTAACTACAAAATGTATCTAAATATGTCTTCATGAGGATGCGTTTTTAATTCGAATAAGGGTGGTGTACCAAATGGCGCAACTTACACTACAAATGTGCCCTAGGTGTCCGTATCCGGTATACACTTTGAAGTGCGCTTTGTTACCTAACAATGGCATTTGATATTCTGCCCGGGAATGAAACAATACCGGACTGAACAAGTGTAACAAAGTAAACCAGATTTTATTTACAGATTCATTTGAGTATAATTTTAAGTGTAAAACAGTAAACTGTTAAACTATTCCTATATTTTTAAACAGTAAATTTAAAGGAGTTAGTTACTGGTTACCTCGGTTTGGTAGTTTTTAGCGGGTTAAATCTGCAGGTGTAGATGAAACTAATCCAAAATTCATCCTTATAATCCATTAAGTTTGACAAACGTCCGTCTGAAACAGAACATACAGTTTATCTGTCAAAATAGATAAGTTTTCGTCTCAGTTTTCCCTCGTTGAGCATCAACACGTTTTTAACACTTTAGGTATATTTTTTATCGCCGCCAGAGGGTGCTGTCTGTTTATTGAGACTCATTGTTCATTAAAAAAATCTGACTTGTTTGTTATTTAATGTCATTTTAATATATTTTTTAATCTCTGACACATGTGAGATTTACTAGAGACTAATAAAGATATTTGTATTAACAGAGTTTTTGGTTTTCATCAGATCCTTTTCCAGGTTTGTATAAATGCTAAATTCTGATGTTCAATTCATTCATTCATTATCTCCCGCTTTATCCTCTATAAGGGTCGCGGTGGGGTTCCCCATGCCCATCCAGGGGAGAACGTCTCGGGCGCTGGGCAGATAGACCCAGGACAGGCCGCCAATCCATCGCTGGGTACACACTCACACACTCTATATGGGGCAATTTAGAGAACTCAATTAACTTGATCCATGTTTTTGGACTGTGGGAGGAAACCGGAGAACCCGGAGGAAACCCACGCGGACACGGGGAGAACATGGAAACTCCACCCAGATGGGGATTCGAACCGGGAATCCCTAGCGCTGAGAGGCGAACGTGCTAACCACTAAGCCACCGTGCCGCCTCTGATGTTCAAGTTCAAGTAATTTTATTTATATAGCACTTTTTACAACAGTACATTGTCACAAAGCAGCTTTACAGAATGAAAACTATACTTAATAATATTAACATAAAATCAAAACATTGATAGTGTTTGTCTGTGTGAGTGAGTGTGTGTGTGCCAAGCGATAGATTGGTGTCCTGTCCTGGGTGTATCTGCCCAGCGCCCGAAACGTTCTCCCCCGGAATGGGCATGGGGAACCCCACCGCGACCCTAATATAGAATAAAGCGGAAGATAATGAGTGAATGAATGAATAATGGATGGATGAATGGATGTTTCTATTACACTCAGAAGCTGTTTAACACTTGTTTGGTCACCAACTTTGTTCTAGCTAACTGACATGAATAAATAAGAATTACAAATGAAGGCTGATTTATAAGATCATTTTAATATAACTTGATCCATGCTGATCTTCTGGAATTAAAATCAAATTTAAAATCTAAATTTAGTTTATTGTTGGATCGGATTCATGTGTAGAACCATGTCAGTTATTCTTGCTGTCTAATGAAGTTCTCCTATTGGTTCTCTGTACTGTATTTTATAACCACACCCACCTGTTAAACAAAGTGCATCTATGCTTATATGGATCTTATATACAACTGTATGAACATGACTTTATGTTTAACATTCATCAAGATTATTTAAAGGGATAAATTAAACCTTAAAACACACAGATGTTTCCTGATATTAAAAGCTGACAAGATGACATTTAACCTTGAAGCATCATGTGAATAGGTTTCAGTCACAGAGTATAATAACTAAAACTCCCCGTAGGGGAATTGAACCCCGGTCTTCCGCGTGACAGGCAGAGATATTGTCTGGAACAATAATATATGACATATCAGGTCTTTTGTAATGGCATCTGAATTTGGTTGAGAACGTTTCAGGTTCAAACTGAAAACTTGAGCTTAATGTTTTGGTAATGTAAATTAAGCTGAATTACATTAAAGTTGTACATGAGATCAGTGTAGCATAAGGTCTTGCAGTTTGGATACCTGGGCTGCACCTAAAAATCTAACCGGGTTCAACTCCCGCTATGTGAGGCCCCCATTTTTTTTCTCCCCGACCTCAACTTGCAAGTTAGAACTTTAAAGGCTAAATATTCCTGCAGGTTTAAAGGCAAAGTGGTGTGTTGTGATCGTGTAATGGTCACTACTCTATATTCTGGCCGCAGCAACCCCATTTTGAATCTGCGTCATGGCAAGCACTTTTCAAAGATCTTTATTTTTTTATCAATCAATTAATCCACTGACCCTGAGTTCTTTAGATTTTGTTTGTCTAAAGTTGGTATTATTGAAATTGAGTGATGTAATTAGCAAAATATGCTGCTAATTAATTAAAATTACAATTAATAACAAATATATTAAAAACCCTTTGATTTCATTAATAAACATTGTTGAGAACACATTAACGAAATAGTCGTTGTCTGCAGAATCTGATCCCTTGTTCTTTAGATATTATTAGTCTATTGTTCTAAACTGGATTATTGTTTGAGTTTATTTATATATTATATATAAGAAAAGATATTAAAATAAAAAAAAATAATAATAAATAAAAAAAAAAAACTTCAATAGCTCAGTTGGTAGCATGGAGGACTGTAGATTATAAAACAAGCATCCTTAGGTCGCTGGTTCGAATCCGGCTTGAAGGACAAATTTTTTGGGTAAGGTGAATTTGATTATGAAAACAACAAGCAAACTGACCTAATAGCAAAATAAGACAAATGGTGTTTTTAAATAATGCATTCAGTGTGAAAGACTAAAATTGTCAGGGCTTCTACAATAATAATCAAATTCCTAAAATGCTTCAATGAATCCATTAATGGAATAGGGTACAAAAACCAATGACTACACACTGCAAAAATCTATTTAAGAAAAATAAACATAAGTCAAGAGAAATTGTACATGAATTAAGTAAAATTAGTTTATAGTAAGTATATTATATTATAGTATGTAAATTTATCTTGTTAAGCTTTCTAAAGGTAGGAAAGTTTCTAAAAACACACTTATCTTACTTAGAAATCTATTTAAGTCAAAATCAAGATTGTTTTTTTGCAGTGCAAAACAGCTGTATAATAAAATCCTATGTTTCAAGCTTCTGAAAATACACGTTTTGTCAGTGGTGTCAATAATTGTCAATAATTGTGTGACATTTTTGATCCATACACATATAGACCTCCATCCATCCATCCATTAACATTCGCTTTATCCTATATTAGGGTCGTGGGGGGGTTCCCTATGCCCATCCAGGGGAGAACGTTTCGGGCGCTGGGCAGATACACCCAGGACAGGGCGCCAATCTATCGCTGTGCACACATATAGACCTGCTCATGTTTAACTTAATAAATATAAAGAAATTGTGAAAAATGACTGTTGTCTAACTCACTGTCTTACCTGTCCTTTTTGTTTCAGACACAGCAACTCATTTGGTGGATGCACTTGATTACCGATAGGTGGCATTTTTCTGATGTATGTAAAAGATGTCACAGAATATTTTAAATTTAAAAGAATAGAGTTATATTGACGCTGAGTTTTCTCCAAAATAATTACACTGCACAGTAATTTTGTTGTTGCTGGATTTAGTTGTCACTGAACACTGGATCAAATGTATTGGTTTTTGTTACTGTCCATGTCCTAAATAATAGGAGCTAGAAAGTTTAGAACATTTTTAGACTCATCATTTAATGCTTATGGTGTAAAAATTCATGAATTTTTTTTTAAATAATAAAAACATTAAGAGCTTTGTTTAACTACAGATTAGTTTACTAACTAAACCACAGAGACAGTTTAAAGTCTTTTAAAAAAAGATTGAATTTTAAAACAGACTTTAGTTCTATGATTGTGCAGCAGACTTTATCATATATGAAAGAGTGGTGGACATTAGAGTTGTAGTGATTAGCAGCTCTGCTTTGTATCTGGCATTGATTTCTTCTCAGTACAAACCCAGAGAGCTAGACACCATGGCAAAGTTCTATAAAAATAGTTTTCACATCTACTCACCTGATATATTTTTATATAATATATATTTATATTATGGCGGCACGGTGGCTTAGCGGTTAGCACGTTCGCCTCTCAGCGCTAGGGATTCCCCATTCGAATCCCCATCTGGGTGGAGTTTCCATGTTCTCCCCGTGTCTGCATGGGTTTCCTCTGGGTTCTCCGGTTTCCTCCCACAGTCCAAAAAACTTGGATCAAGTCAATTGAATTCTCAAAATTGCCCCATATAGAGTGTGTCTGTGTGAGTGAGTGTGTGCCCAGCGATGGATTGGCGCCCCATCCTGGGTCTATCTGCCCAGCGCCCGAGACGTTCTCCCCTGGATGGGCATGGGGAACCCCACCGCGACCCTAACAGAGGATAAAGCAGGAGATAATGAATGAATTAATGAATATATTTATATTATAAGTTTCACAGTTTAATTCAGTTAAGATTTTAGATTTCTTTTAAAACTCTTACTCTCTACTACATACTGCTACAGACAAAAGCTGCAAGTGAAAATTGTAAATCACTTGCAATGAGCATCCTGCAGTGCAATTTGCTATCCCATAATTAAACGTAAACGGAATCATGTGATGAAGTGAAGGAATAAAAAATGTCAAAAGGCAGGGTGTTGACTAGGTTATGCAAATTCATTCATTCATTCATTATCTTCCGCTTTATCCTATATTAGGGTCGCAGTGGGGTTCCCCATGTCCATCCAGGGGAGAAAGTTTCGGGTGCTGGGCAGATACACCCAGGACAGGGCGCAAATCTATTGCTGGGCACACACTCACACACACACACACACATACACACTCTATATGGGGCAATTTGGAGAACTCAATTGACTTGATCCATATTTTTTTGGACTGTGGGAGGAAACCGGAGAACCCGGAGGAAACTCACGCAGACACAGGGAGAACATGGAAACTCCACCCAGATGGGGATTCGAACCGGGCGCACGACCCTAGTAAAGGATTAAGCGGAAGATAATGGACGTGTTAATCTTAATAAATTATTTAAGAATTACTCTGTACCTGCAAATTTTAATCCAATGAACTACACTTCTGGATTCCTCAGAGAGGAAATAATAAAAACAATAATAACCTGCAACATGAGATGATGTTTATAACATTTATTACAGGATTCACTTCTTTCACATTTTCATTACATCATACATCATCTAAATAATAACAGCAATAAAATCAACTAACAAAACTACAGTATAATTGATGATTCACTACATGGGACATTAATAAAATGAGTAGTTTCGGTCGTTGTCTGATTGGCTAAGTCTTTTTTTCAGGCATGACATAAGCTCACCCCTACTCTGTACCTACAAATTTTTCGTTCAATGCACATATCTTGACAACAGAAACTACGATTATGTTTGCAGAAAACCAGTTTATTAACAATTTTTCTTTCAGTAAATGCATTTATTCACTATATTTTATTATAGTGTGTTTGTAAAATACATTTACAATAAATGACTTGGCCTTTAACACCACCATTCAGTATTATAAATAAATGTTTATTTATCCTCAATCGTTACTACAGTATCATATATATTAGTGGCTTTCAGAGTAAAAACATCACTGTCGTTTAATTGACTGTAGCTACTTATATGAATAAATGCAAAAAGTTCAGAACTTTACTTTGTGTCATTAAATCATCAAGAGTGTAAATTGGCAATATGTAACACAACAGCACAACTGAGTGTTATCCTGGGTGCAGGGTTACTGATTAAGTTCTGACTGAATGTAGTGGTACATTATTGAACTGTCTCCTTTAAGCGTCCTTCAAACAATTATCAATACAGAAATATGGTTTCTCTCCTGTGTGAATGCGCTGATGTGATTTTAGATTACTCTGTTTAGAAAAACTCTTCCCACACTGTGAGCAGGAATATGGCTTCTCTCCAGTGTGAATGCGCTGATGAAGTTTTAGATGACTCTGCTGAGAAAAACTCTTCCCACACTGTGAACAGAAATATGGTTTCTCTCCTGTGTGAATGCGCTGATGTGATTTTAGAATACTCTGCACAGTAAAACTCTTCCCACACTGTGAGCAAGAATATGGTTTCTCTCTTGTGTGAATGCGCTGATGTGATTTTAGATTACTCTGCACAGTAAAACTCTTCCCACACTGTGAGCAGGAATATGGTTTCTCTCCTGTGTGAATGCGCTGGTGAAGTTTTAGACTAACCTCTTGCGAAAAACTCTTCCCACACTGTGAACAGGAATATGGTTTCTCTCCTGTGTGAATGCGCTGGTGAAGTTTTAGATGACTCTGTTGAGTAAAACTCTTCCCACACTGTGAGCAGGAATATGGTTTCTCTCCTGTGTGAATGCGCTGATGACATTTTAGACTACTCTGTTCAGTAAAACTCTTCCCACACTGTGAACAGGAATATGGTTTTTCTCCTGTGTGAATGTACTGATGACGTTTTAGACTAACCTCTTGCGAAAAACTCTTCCCACACTGTGAACAGGAATATGGTTTCTCTCCTGTGTGAATGCGCTGGTGACGTTTTAGATTACCCTGCTTAGTAAAGCTCTTCCCACACTGTGAGCAGGAATATGGTTTCTCTCCTGTGTGAATGCACTGATGTTTTTTAAGTCCAGATTGAGTTGTAAAGATTTTTCCACACTGCACACAGAAAAAGTTTTTTGCTTTGATGGACATACACTGGTGTTTTTTGAGTTCAGACATTTTGGTAAAATTTTCATCACAACTTAAGCAGTTAATTTTCTTCTTGGTCATGTCTTTGTGAGAATGCAGCGAGGTCATGAAGGGTTCCGCTTCTGTTTAGAGAACAATTTGTAAAAGTCAGACAACTAATTCAGTAATTAAACATGTAAACAATGTATGAAAATAACTAACCAACAAGATGTTTTTTAATCAAATGAGTAGCTGCTTTGTATTTTTTTTATTGTCATGTATAATGACCCATCACAAACATTTTTTATAAAAATGTATAAATCTATGAGAGTTTCTGCGACGGTTCATCTTTACTCATATCCAGCATTTCCTCTAATATGTTTTGCTGCCTGGCAATTATTCTAATTGAAAACTTTAAAAGAGGTGGGCAGGAATAAAATGTTAATAAACAGAGATAATAAAATACATTTAAAGTAACTTTTTTTCTTTTATTTTACCTGAATCAATTTAATTTATTTTAAAACAAAATCAATAACATATCATGGAAATAAAACAAAAATGTATGTGCATGTTTTATGCATATGTGTATTAATCTTTATCTACAATTATTTGAAATATAATTTTTATATTTATTTGTGGTTTTTTTGATTTCAAACTGATGCTACAATAAGTGAAAATGTTAATTTGGCCGTATCATTCATTATCTCCCGCTTTATCCTCTATTAGGGTCGCGGTGGGGTTCCCCATGCCCATCCAGGGGAGAACGTCTCGGGCGCTGGGCAGATAGACCCAGGACAGGGCGCCAATCCATCGCTGGGCACACACTTACACAGACACACACTATATGGGGCAATTTTGAGAATTCAATTGACTTGATCCATGTTTTTGGACTATAAAATTTTGACCCGGAGGAAACCCACGCGGACACGGGGGGGAGAACATGGAAACTTGATGGGGATTCGAATTGAATCCCTAGCGCTGAGGCGAACGTCCTAACCACTTGGCCGTATCAAATACAATGAATACAAATTTAGGAATGTAGCAAATATGTTTTTGTCCTATTATGTCTGAGTTAGTTGTATGTAGGTTAATGAGTACTAATGTGTTAATGTGTTAAAGTCATCTTCTCAGAAACAGTAAGAATTTTAGAGTAAACCTTTTTCTTTTCCTACATTAAAAAATTCAACTGGACACAGTACCTGGAGAAATTTTTGTCAAATTAAACTTTATTCTAAGGTCAAATTAAACTTTATTCAAGGGAACACATGTTTTGTCCAACAAAAAAGTTGGGACAATATAAAAAATACAAATAAATTTACAGTGTTACTTAAATATGAATTAAGAATGAAGATTTTTTTATGTTTGGCCTAATCAATTTCATATAATTTGCTTATTAATTCCTGCATTTCAGTTCTACAACACATTCTAAACAAAGTTGGCACCAGTGCAATTCAGGGCTAAATATCAGTTTTGAAAACGATGTAAAGTTCACAGAGGATTATAATCATGATTTTAAAAAGCAGAATGAGAAGAAAAGAATGGTAGTTCAGTGGTTAGGTTGTTGGGCTATCAGTCTGAAGCTTTCAATCACAAGTTGAACAATAGGGACCGTTGTGCAAGGTCCCTAACCCTCATTGCAACAGGGGTGTTGTATCATGTCTGGCTCTATACTCGGATGCCAACCAAGTATATGGTTAATGGCTAAATAGTGAATTATAAGTACAAAGATAAGCAGAAGCAAAAAATTTGCCAAATTTTTTACTTTTTAATATACGAAAACTAAACAATTTTCACAAGTTCAGTGCAGTCACAGCTGATACTGCCTCCCAAAAAAAGCATTTACACACAAATTATCAATCAGTGCTCTTATTTAAAGTTATTTCAGTCTGTCTCTGAAAAATATAATTAGTTTAACTTGGAAGTTCTACTTTACCTCAACAAATATTACTTACCACAGAAATAGAAAGGTTAGAGCTCCTTTAGGGGTTTAATTGTGACAGTAAACACATCTAACAACTAATTTCTGATAAAAAAAATTTGACTAATTGAAAATAAAGTCCTATTTTAATCATTACTTACCTTTATCCTTTGTGTCCTAACATGAAGTTGTTTGCAGTTTAGTCTGAGGAGCAAGGCCCATGTGATGGCTTTATAAATGTTTCAAATTAGTCAACCATTTGGAGCAATTCACAGCCCCACCCACACTCTCATTTAACAATAGAACCAAGAAATCCTCATAATTTCACCTGAAAGCCTTTTTGCCCGTTTCATAGGTATAAGCATAAAACATTCCATAGTAACTCAGAATGGTTTGATTAAAATTGGTTTGAAAATAATACATGCATTGGAGCATTAACATTCTTATGTATAGTTGGATTTGTATGATGTTTAAAAAAAAATGTTAATAAAACATTGCATTATTATACAAAAAAGAAAGAGCTCAATTATACTGACAATAATCTACCCCAACTTTGAAAAGATATCCCAAAGTTTGCAAATCAGTTCAGTTTGGTTCAGAGTAAATCTCAGTATATTGCAAAAATTTATTGAAAATCAATAAATGTTGCTTCTTCTCAGCACTTATAGTTAAATATAAATATTGTTGTCTGCAGTTGATGAAAGTTTCAGAGATGCTTTACAGAACAAAGGAAACTAAGTGCATTCAAAGTCCCTTCAAACTAACCCAAACTAATAGCACTTGCCACAGAAATGCACAGGTTAGAGCTACTTGTGTTTTAATTTTACTAGTGTTTTAATTGTGACAGTAAACACATCCACATATTTATTTCTGATAAAATACTATAAATTTAGTTTCCAAACCTGATTAATTGAAAATAATATTCTTTTCTAATTATAACTTACCTTATATTTTGTGTCCTAAAAAAGATGTTGTTGACCGTTTAGTCTGTGGAGCATAGCTTGTGTGATTGCTTCATAAATTTTCCAAGGTAGCCAACCATTTGGAGCAATTCACAGCCCCACCCACACTATCATTTGACAATAGAACTGAGAAGTCTTCAAAATTAGCGTATAACTTTCCATATCAACTGGGACTGGTTGGATTGAAATTGTTTTGCAAGTTCATGTCTTGAAGCATTAGCATTCTAATGTCTCATAAATATTGTTGCCTGCATCAGGGATGCTTTACAAAACAAAGGAAACTAATTGTAGTCAAAGTCACAGCTGGTACTGCCCCAAAGAAAAACATTTACATGCAATGTATCAATCAGTGCTCAGCGATTTCTGAAAAAAATCTGTATTTGTATCTCAAGTCACTTGAGATGCCACCACCACAAATAGCAATTACCACAGCAAGATAAACAAGTTTATCTACTTTTTAGAGTTTTAATTATGATGCTACTCCATTAATCAGGCTCTTCTTTATGTAAAAATAAGTTTAATAAATTGCCAAATTATCTAAACATAACATACCCCAACTTAATAGCACTTTCTGTAAATCCTAAAGAAAGATACCACAGTTGATGCAAGTTAACCCCTTAAGCCAACCCCTCTTTTTTCTACACATTTCCAAATATGCCGTTGCCACAGAATAATGACTCTTATTCTTGAACCCCTTTGTCTACAGACAGAAAATAATCACTCTTATTATTACTAATTTAGAAAAAAACATCTAAAAATAATTTGTAAAACAAATGTTGATAGAAAGCTTCAGTAAGACACACGACTTTAATCTTCTAAATCAATGCTTTTGGTCTCTTTCATTTA
>JAFMOC010000203.1:0-50000 GCA_019802505.1 Corydoras sp. C115
CATCACACTCCGCGCTCCTCACCGTTACCACCGGTATAGCGTTTAATAATTTAGCATAATGCCCACTGTTTGCCTTTACGTATCTTTTATGTAGAAATGAAATCATGTTCTGGGGTTCTACGGTTACTGTTTGCTGTGAAGGCAGAGCAGCACTGAACCCGAGTGCACGCTGATATTTTGAACCCGGAACATTGTTTGGAACGTGACGGTAACCCTGTAGTGATTATATTGTGATTATACATTAAGACGGGTTGTGCTTCCTTTCAGGCCGATAACGAATTCCATCTCCACGCAACACTGTCGGCCCATCTCCACCCAGAGCATCACCAGCACCGACTCCGCCGACAGCGAGGAGAACTATGTGGCAATGGTACGTTTACGTTTTTTAATATTGTTAAACGGCTAGTTCGGTAATTCTGCTCTTTGAATCTGATTGGCTGAGCCGTTTGTCCAGCCGTGACATTATTGACAATAACACACACCTGAGCGCTTCACATTCATATCAGTGTGTGATATACAATACATTATTTTTACATCATAAAATACATTCATTATCTCCCGCTTTATCCTCTATTAGGGTCGGTGGGGTTCCCCATGCCCATCCAGGGGAGAACGTCTTGAGCGCTGGGCAGATAGTCTTAGGACAAGGCGCCAATCCATCGCTGGGCACACACTCACTCACACAGACACACTCTATATGGGGCAATTTGGAGAACTCAATTGGCTTGATCCATGTTTTTGGACTGTGGGAGGAAACCAGAGAACCCGGAGGAAACCCACGCAGACACGGGGAGAACATGAAAACTCCACCCAGATGAGAATTTGAACCGGGAATCCCTGGTGCTGAGAGGAGAACATGCCAACCACTAAGCCACCGTGCCGCCCCATCATAAAATACAGATTAATATAAACAGAGATCTAAACCTGTTACAGCTGGTGCTTAAAAACTGCGTTCTGTAATCTGGCCACTAGATGGCAGCTTTTAATTGTTAGAGAAACTGGAATCCTGTCACTCAGCGATCAACGTTAACTTTGCAGAAGGCCAATTTATTAACGATTTTGCTTTAAATTCGATTTTTTATTGTAGTGTGTTTGTAAGCATTGTATAAAAGAGATATGTATATAAATATAAAAGCGACACTTGAGGTTGTGTATTATTGTTACAGCTCTTTATGTGATTTATTTACAATAATGCCACGCCCTCTCGCACTCTACTGCTTTAACATCTCCCACTCTTAAAGTTCTATTCTATTATCTCAGATCATGCGTTAAATTTAATATTAATTAAATTGAACCCTTTGCGTTCGTGTTTAAATGAACGATTTGTTGTTTGCAGCAAAACCCAGCATCTACCTCACCGGCGGTGAGTGGCACCAGCAGCCCGGCTTCCAGGAAAGGTTGCAACGTTGATTATCTGGCTCTAGACTTTCCATCCAGCTCTCCGGGACCACACAGAAAGGTACGTTAGGGTACGAACCCGAGTCTGAGTACGGTTGCCCATGCCCATCCAGGGGAGAACGTTTCGGGCACTGGGCAGATAGACCCAGGAGAGGGCGCCAATCTATCACTGGGCACACACACACACACTCTATATGGGGCAATTTGGAGAATTTAATTGACCTTGATCCATGTTTTTTGGACTGTGGGAGGAAACCGGCGAACCCGGAGGAACCCCACGTGGACACGGGGAGAACATGGAAACTCAACCCAGATTGGGATTCGAACCTGGAATCCCTAGCGCTGAGAGGAGAACATGCCAACCACAAAGTCATTGTATCCACACTAACCTTATTTAAATCCTTCCCTAAAGCCCTCCACCTCTTCGGCGACATCAGACGAGAAAGTGGACTACGTCCAGGTGGACAAGGAGAAGACCCGGGCCCTCCAGAACACCATGCAGGAGTGGACAGATGTCCGGCAGTCGGGCGAGCCGGTCAAAGGCATCAAGTCCTGACACGTTCCGAAGGCGGTGTGCTGAGACGACACGCGCTGCGCGGGAACCCTCGTCCTCGTCTCGCCTCCGTCGCCATGTTACCGCTGTGCCATCGAAACACAGAGACGTCCTCCTTCAGAGAACAGCGCGGAACCGCAAGCCATAAAACACATGGAGGAAACAGCCATTGCTCATCAGAGAGCGGCCCGATGAGACACCCGGCGTCTCTCGGAGGATGGATGTACAGAACTGAGTGCCCCTTTCTGCCGATTGCCTCCGAGTTCTGGAGGAGAACACGTCAGCGCAGGTGCAGCATGGGTCGCATGCAGTTGCGTATTTCTTTTGGGCGTGCAATATGGGTCGCCACGGCCACCGATCAACGGGAAGGCAACTTATTGCATCGTCGTTGACCCTGACAAACAACAACAAAAAAAAATGCTGTAAAATGTAAATAACGGCGTTTTCAGAGTTACGTGCGTTTATAGCAACAGCTCGTTAACCAAACGAGCCGAGCAGGACGAACGCTGACCGACGCGGCGACCCCTCGGCACGCGGGACTCGCGGCCTCGCCTGACTGCTGTGTTCAGAACCAAGAAAACGCTGAGTGTGCGGGAGGAGTCGCCGCCATGCAGGTTCGGCTGATTCAGACTCGTTAGAACACAATGAGACTGATTAGAGCTTCTTCCACCATCAATAAAAAAATAAAAAGTAAAAAATAAACGAATAGAAACGCGGACGCAGCAATCAACACGTTTTTAAACTTCAGCCATTCCAGCTCCGCAGTCAGGGATCGGAACTGCGTCACGAACTGAGTGATAAAAACACCTGCTGAAGGAGATTATCACGTACCGATGTAAAAGAACGATACAACTATATACTAATAATGATCTCGTAATGGGGTCAATGGAGTCTCTCGCCCCCTTGTGGTCTTCTTCATATTGCAGTGTTACGCATCCAGCAATAAAATGGACTCGCTTGTCTCTGGGATCTCTCTGCCTGTGGACACTTGGAGGCAGTGAGTGCAGTATGAAGTTCTCGAGTATAAAACGTGCGCTCGGTGCTGTGGGCGTGGCCATTTAAGCAAAACGTTAAAGCATTACTGTGGTGGAGCCGTGGACCAATCAGAGGGGAAGGGGGTGGGAGAGGTAACTGACACACCTGTACACGAGCGAGTACCTGTATCCATCATCTTCAGCTTTATTCTATACTAGGGTCAGGTGGGGGGGGGGTCTCCAAGTCCTTCCGTTTGAGGCACTGGGCAGATACCCCCAGGGCAGGGGCGCCAATCTGTTGCTGGGCATTGCACACACAATCTTTAGAGCAGCCATTTGACCTTGAATCCATGTAATTGGACTGTGGGAGGGAACCGGAGAACCCGGAGGAAACCCACGTGGACACGAGGGGGGGGGTCAGAGTCCTTCCATTTCAGGCACTGAGCAAATACACCCAGGGCAGGGCGCCAATCTGTTGCTGGACACACATAATCTTGAGAGCAGGCAATTCACCTTGAATCCATGTATTTGGACTGTGGGAGGGAACCGGAGAACCCGGAGGAAACCCACACGGACACGAGGAGAACATGGGGGAGGGGGAGTCCGAGTCCTTCTGTTTCAGGCACTGGGCAGATACCTCCAGGGCAGGGCGCCAATACGTTGCTGAGCATACACAATCTTTACAGCAGCCAATTCACCTTGAATCCATGTATTTGGATAGTGGGAGGGCACCGGAGAACCCGGAGGAAACCCACGCGGACACGAGGAGAACATGGAATCTCCACCCAGATTCCCAGCACTGAGAGGCAAACGTGCCGCCCAGGTTTGAACCTTCAATCCTTATTGGTGCCAAAAACCCGGGGCAACAAGGTCATGTGGTGCGGGACACAGCTCCACGTTACTCAGACACTGAGGGTGGGATGGAGCCGTGGGTACTTGTTGGAGAACGTTCCCGCGTCTCCACTGGCGTCCTCGCCGTCCCACGTCTCGGCATCGATACGTCTCACGGCAGAACCCAACGAGAGTCAGACTCAGGATTAGGGTCCCAGCTCGCATCTCATACAGAACGCCGGTTGGCGCACCTGCACCCCCCTCCTCGCTCCACGTCAAATACCTGCACAGAGAACCATAGCAGAACCTCCAGCAGGTGTGTCGTCACCTTTCTTGCCCCCTCAGCGTCGCTCTGTCCGTTTGGGCCTCATTCACCTCGGTGGGTTCCTATTTCTCGTACAGATGTCTCGTACGCGGTCTGAAGAACCGAACCCAAGGCCGATGCATCCGGCAGGCTCTTTGTTTCCTCCAAGTCTCGGCGTTAAGACTTTTTTTTTTTTTAAATCAAGCCAAAACCACACCGAGTGTTAATATTTAAAAGGTGAGGTATGAGGGCATCATCACTCCGTGCTTAACGTGTCGGGCTTGCGATCTGAAGATTTGAACCCGAGTCCGCTGGTGTTGCCCGAGTGCGCCTTTGAGCTATGCACTTCACCCTCATGGCTCCGGGGGTTTAAGCCTGTTCTCTGACCCCAACCATCACCACCGTCTGTCTCTTAAATAATAGAAATAATGTAATAATGAGAAATAATGTGATGTATTAATGACGATGCTCATGTTTAAAGGTGTAAATAGTGCAGCAGTCTTGCTGAGGGGCTCCTGGGCTCATGTTTTGCTTGTGGTTTAACACTTAGGACGTTTTTATTAATATTGTTTTTTTTTTTTTTTTTTACACAACAACATGCAGACAGCAGTGCCAATTACTGATGACTCTGGCGTTTCGGGTACAGTGCATTCACATCCTGCTTTAGAATCTTTTGGAGGTTATTACGGGTTCTTTCATTATGGCTTAAAGGGGCCCCCGGATCTGTAATCTGTACATATTGTGTAAAGCCATGTAGGCGATCTTCTTTTTGTATATAACGGACTTGCTACTGTTGAGGACTGGCCCTTTTTAAATGTGACCTGAACTTTCAGAGAAGTCTAAATTCCACTCGGGCGAAGGCCGTCAGATGCGTCCGGCGGCGCTGGCAGATGGTTCGTGGTAATCTTTTTGGTAGAATGAAGACACTGTATTCTTTAAATCAGGTCTCGGGGGACGTTGCATTATATGCATTATATTAGATGCATTATAAACTTTACACTCGCTGGACTAAAGTACTGGGACACTTACAGAAGCTTTAAAGACATCCAGGTCCTCCCTTTGCAACCAAAACCACTTTAACTCGTCTGGAAAGGCTTTCTACTAGATTTTGGACTGGGTTTTTGGAAATGTTGCCCTTTTATCTGAATGAGAGCATGTGTGGGTCAGGCACTGATGTTGGACGAGTTCACGTTCGCGTTTTCAAGTTTTAAAGCAGCTTCATATTTCTTTCTAAGCAAGACATCAAACAAAAGAGGAAAGAGAAAAATCCATAGAATTTTTTTTCACATATATATATATATATATATATATATATATATATATATATATATATATATATATATATATAAGAAGAAAGGTTTGTGAGGACCGATGCTCAGACCCATGTACAGATGTGTATGTAGTGTGTGTGGTCGCTCCGTGGTTGGGATGTTGGGCCGGCTGACCGTGTTCTGATTCCAATCATCACGTCTGAATAATAAGACGCTTACTATTTAAATAAGAACATAATTTTTAAAAATGACCTGATGTAATTTAATAGAGGTTTTCAGTAGGGATGAGACGATTCATCGTTTTTGTAACTAATCGTGATATTAAAATGTTACAATTAATTTATCGTAAGAGCGACGTCATCGTCATGACGACATTCTTAAGAAAAACATTGCAACAAACGATTTATTATTTTGTGCATTGAAGACTATTTTGTGTTAATATTCAGCACAAGCCCTACATTGTTTTTTTGTTGTTGTTGTTTTGTTTAGTATGTTCTCCTCTCAGCGCTAGGGATTCCCGGTTCGAATTCCAATCTGGGTGGAGTTTCCATGTTCTCCCCGTGTCCGCATGGGTTCCATCCGGGTTCTCCGGTTTCCTCCCACAGTCCAAAAACATGGATCAAGGTGAATTGAATTCTCCAAATTGCCCCATATAGAGTGTGTCAGTGTGAGTGTGTGCTCAGTGATAGATTGGCGTCCTGTCCGGGGTGTATCTGCCCAGCACCTGAGACGTTCTAAAAAAAAATAAAGCGGAAGATAATGTATGGATGATCGTAGATGCATCAAAATCTGTAATCGTCTCATCCTTAGTTTTCAGTCAGGTTCACAATCTCAGTTCTAATTCATCTAGTGTTGGATGTGGTAGAGAACCGGTGTCTGTGTGGGTCAGCCTCGTTCACGCCGACCTTAACCCAATCAGGTTTGTTTCCAAAAAAGCAGACAGTTATCTGAAACACATCTGTATCTGTCCTGAATATAGCCCTGAAACTGAACGAAACACCCGAATTTAACCCTTTAAAGGCGTGGCCCGCTGCTGTGTCAGTGTTTATTGGTGTATATTATAAAATGAAAGCGGTTTTCTTTCTTCAAGGTGAAATCCCTTCGAACACCATGTTGTAATAAATGTATTCATAGTTGCTTTCCCTTTTGTGGGTTTAAAATAACGTCATTTCATTGGGTCGCTGACCTGCAGGAAAAGAAGGACGTCGTTCCCGTTAAGTGTGGCGTCCGAAAGCTCAAATGCAATTAATGTTTAAAACCAATGCCTTTAAAAACATACATATTCCATGTTCCATGTTTCTATCACGTCCTCAGTCTTCTGTTTGTTATTAATCAGTGTTCTGTGACTCCCATGACGTCCATGCTCTTTGGGTTCTCCTCCTCCTCTGGTTTCGGGTGATGGCGGGTCTCAGCACTGATTAAGGACCTGCCTTTTCACCGCTGCTGACTTTTTAAAATCCGGACTGTGATTCTGCGGAACGTCCGATCCCACTCTTCTCTCTGTGGTGCGTCATGGGGGTGTGCTGAGTAACATGCTGTCCTCAGAGAGAGAGAGAGAGAGAGAGAGAGAGCACTTAGAAGTGAACTGAATGTCTGTGTTGTGTTGAGAGTGTATGCTGTATTGTGGAAGACCTGATCGTTTAAACCTGTATAGCTTTGCGTCTCCTGAGTTTGATTACTGTACACTTTTTTTTTGGTTTTTCGTCTGGTTCCCACTGTTACTGTAAAGCGTCGCTATCCGATTGCTCGTGAATTAATTTATTAATTTATTGTGTATGTCACAAAAAAAAAAAAAAAAAAAAAAAAAAAAAAAAAAACCTGATACCTTGTGAGAATGACTATTTGTGGCTCTACTAACAATAATTTATGCTACGTGTCTTGATCTTATGTGAAGCAATATGCCAAGTGAAGCCAGTCAAATGGTCTGATGTGGTACTTTTTTGGGAGACATGGATATTTCCTGATGTGACATCCTCAGGATGTTGACCAAAATAAAATGCAGTGCAAACACAAATGCTCAGCTCTGTTTCTGTGGAATTCCTTTACTTGCATATTCCAACTCGGGGGTCAATGGGAAATACTGTGATATTCATTCATTCATTCATTATCTTCCGCTTTATCCTCTATTACGGTCGCGGTGGGGTTCCCCATGCCCATCCAGAGGAGAACGTTTCGGGCGCTGGGCAGATACACCCAGGACAGGGCGCCAATCCATCGCTGGGCACACACTCACTCACACAGACATCCTCTATATGGGGCAATTTGGAGAACTCAATTGACTTGATCCATGTTTTTGGACTGTGGGAGGAAACCGGAGAACCCGGAGGAAACCCACGCGGACACGGGGAGAACATGGAAACTCCACCCAGATGGGGATTCGAACCGGGAATCCCTAGCGCTGAGAGGCGAACGTGCTAACCACTAAGCCAACGTGCCGCCATACTGTGATATATATATATTATAATAAATAGAGATGGATGTTAAATCTGTTGATGCTGCATGCTCTGTTTGTCTCTCAGCAGTTCGATTCCCGTGTGATGTCCTGCATGTTCTCCACGTTCCTGCTTCTGCAATTTCCTTTCACATTTCAAAGACACGTCAAAAGGTAAATTAGAAATACAAATGGTTCTGTTCAGGTGTATGTTATCAGTAAACTTCAGCGCTGCTTCAGTGCTGGTCCCTGGACAAATAGGACGGACATCAGGTCTAAATCTGGGAATGTGCAGATATTTTCAGTTTGGTATCCCAGAATGGGTGAAGTCCATCTTCCACTTTATCCTCTATTAGGGTCGTGGGGGGGTTCCTCATGCCCATCCAGGGGAGAACGTTTCGGGTGCTGGGCGGATACACCCAGGACAGGGCGCCAATCTATCACACACTCACTCACACACACACACACACACACACTATATGGGGCAATTTGGAGAATTCAATTGAACTTGATCCATGTTTTTGGACTGTGGGAGGAAACCGGAGAACCCGGAGTAAACCCACGCAGACACGGGGAGGACATGGAAACTCCTCCCAGATTGGGATTCGAACTGGGAATCCCTAGCGCTGAGAGGAGAACATGCCAAACCACTAAGCCACTGTGCCGCCCACTGGGTGAAGTCAATATGGACAAAAGTATAGGGACAGCCACACAGTACACCTGTGGAGGTTGTTTAATGACGTTCAGTTCTTCAACAGCTGTAACAGCTTTCAATGTTCTGAAGAGACGTTCTGCAAGATGTTTTCAGAAAAACTTTTCAAGGGAAGAAAAGCTGGAAGCACAATACTGTTATACTCAGACGAAATGAGAAGACGAGGCGTCCCAATACTTCTGTCAGTATCAGTGAGGTTCATCCCTGCTCCTTTACTGACCCCTCCTGGCAGACTTGAGTCATGACGAGGTGTGACCCACCGAACAGCAGGCTGCTCTGGCTCAGCCCTTCATCCTGTCAGCATGTTTTCATCAGTGTGTTCCTCTGTTGGATGTTTCTTCAGTGGGGATCAGTGAGGCTGCTGTTTACTCAGCGCTACAGCGTTTGGAAACAGGATTATGATAATTGGAGATGAGTTCATGTTAACTGAAGTTCTGATGAGATTACAGCCAACATATAAAACTCCAATTAAAGTTAATGACGCAGCAGAAAGCAGGAGGAGTGTGAAGCTCACAGGTTTCCTCTGAACAGAACAAGAGAAACAGTCACTCTGAAAACATGGAAATGTACATTAGAATACTGTTCTGTGTAAAGCGTTTTAAATATATATATATATATATATATATATATATATATATATATATATAATTATTCATTCCTTCATTCATTCATTATCTTCCGCTTTATCCTCTATTAGGGTCGCAGGGGGGTTCCCCATGCCCATCCAGGGGAGAGCGTCTCGGGCACTGGGCAGATAGACCCAGGACAGGGCGCCAACCTATCGCTGGGCACACACTCACTCACACAGACACACTCTATATGGGGCAATTTAGAGAACTCAATTGACTTGATCCATGTTTTTAGACTGTGGGAGGAAACCGGAGAACCCGGAGGAAACCCACGCGGACACGGGGAGAACATGGAAACTCCACCCAGATGGGGATTCGAACCGGGAATCCCTAGCGCTGAGAGGCGAGCGTGCTAACCACTAAGCCACCGTGCCGCCATATATAATTATTAATATATAATATATATTTATTCTCCTCGTGTTTGTGTGTGTTTCCTTCGGGAAACCACTAAAACGTTCTCCAATGGATGGGCATGGGGAACCCACCTCGACCCTAATAGAGGATAAAGCGGAAGTTAATGAATGAATAAATGAACATTTGTATTGAATGGCGGCACGGTGGCTTAGTGGTTGGCATGTTCTCCTCTCAGCACTAGGGATTCCCGGTTCGAATCCCCATCTGGGTGGAGTTTCCATGTTCTCCCCGGGTCCGTGTGGGTTTCCTCCGGATTCTCCAGTTTCCTCCCACAGTCCAAAAACATGGATCAAGTCAATTGAGTTCTCTAACTCAATTTGCATTGCCAGGATTTTTTATTTGTTAATGGTAATACTTCACCTTGAGTGTGAGGGGGCATTCTATCAGCGGGAATCTGATTCACACTTGATAATTCTACAGTGTGGCTGTTTTTCTTCATAACTTCTGACTCGTGTTCTGATTTGGAAGTCGTTTTGGATCAGCGCGGCTGCTGAATGACTGAATGGAAACGTAAGCGTAAACGCAGCTGTTGGTGAGATTCTATGGTGCAGTACTTCGGGATGACCGCCAGAGGCCGCGCGTGGACCGAGGCAGCGTCGACGCGCTCGCCGTAGGTTTCGGCGTCTCCGCGTCGCGTTTGCGCCTCTGCGGCGGCTGAGAGCTCATGCAGGCGGCTTCCGCGTCCAGAGCAGACGCGGCGTTCAGAGGGATCAGCCGCGGGATCGGCAGCGGGATCGATCGGCAGCGGGGTCAGCCGGCGTGGGACGCGCCGCGCTGTGGGCAGAGCGCCGGCGGAAGTTCGCCGCGTGGCGTCGGATTTGCGCGCTGCGTCTTAAATCGGACTCTGAAAATCGGACGCACGGATTTCAGACGCGCTTTGATCTCGCGCCGCTCGGTTCGGGTCCTCACCCCGCTGTGCGTCGGGGGTGGGGGGCACTTGTTTAGGCGACTTTTGGGGCATCAGTCGGAGTCGGTCGCGGGGACGGTGGGGTGGTTCTCGGGGTTCTGGATGGAGAGCAGCTCGGTTTGGGTTCTAATCCGGATCCGTAGCTGCTCTTTGATCCGCGGCGCGTTAATTCGCCTCCATCCAATTAGTGCGTCCGCTCACGCGCGTCGACTGTCAGCGCGGTCGGTGTTGGTGTCGTTGTGAGGACCGGACGACGTGCTGTGTTATTTTTTTTTCCTCTGGAGATGCCCAGCCTGGTGCGCAAAGCGCGGCGCAAACTCGTGCGCTAGTCCCCGCGCTCCGGACCGGCGAGAGGGAGATGGGCGACGCGGCCCCCGCGCAGGCTCCGGCCCCGGGCCCGGGCTTCCCCGCGGCGCTGCCCCCGGCGGCGGGTTCGGTTCCCACCCCGCGCCTGCACAGCGCCATCGTGGAGCGCCTGCGCGCGCGCATCGAGCTGTGCCGCCGCCACCACTCGGCGTGCGAGAGCCGCTACGCGCGCGGCCAGGCGGAGATCTCGGACCGGGAGCGCGAGGCCACGCTGCAGCTGCTCAGCATGGTGCAGCAGGGGGCCGGGGGCCGCAGGAACAAGGAGCGGGGCCCCAGGGGAGGGGCCGCGCACGGCCCGGAGACGTCCAGAAGCAACGGCGAGCAGAAGCACCGCGACGCCGCGGACGGAGAGCCGCGGCTGGCCACCAGGATAGCGGTGAGTGCAGATGTTTGGTTGGTTTATATTTTGGTGCTTCATGGGATGAAGGGTCCAGCACAAGAACATCTAAGGGGCATCCACAGGAATGACTCAGGGGGCCACGCTGGAGAACATGCCAAACTCCAGGCGTATTCAGGGAGCAGGGAGCTGATGCCCGGCTTTAACGCTGCCACTGAGAGAGTGGAACAAGACCATGATGTTTCTGAGTTCTCCTGATGGTCCACTGTACCAGGTCACTGGTGGAACATTCGCTCCTCTGTTGAACTTTGATGTTCTGAATGTTGGTTTTCAAAGAAAGGTCTGAGATGTTTTCTCAGGTGGCTTAATGGTTTAGCATGTTCTCCTCTCAGCGTTGGGGATTCCCGGTTCGAATCCCAGTCTGGGTGGAGTTTCCATGTCCTCCCCGTGTCCATGTGGGTTTCCTCCGGGTTCTCCGGTTTCCTCCCACAGTCCAAAAAATGGGGTCCAAGGTCAATTGAATTTTCCAAATTGCCCCATATAGAGTGTGTCTGTGTGAGTGAGTGTGTGTCCAGCGATAGATTGGCATCCTGTCCTGAGTGTATCTGCCCAGCGCCCGAGACGTTCTCCCCTGGGCATGGGGAACCCCCCCCCCATGACCCCCGTGACCCTAGTAGAGGATAAAGCAGATGATGATGGATGGATGGATGGGTTCATGTGCTTTAGTGAGAAAGTTTTGACCCTCTAACCCTCAGGTCTTATGTCGAAAATCTATATCTATATAATCCACTCATCATATAGATGCACATTGTCGGTATTGGATTACTCATGTACTCTTGAGCAGGACACCCCCGCCCCACCCCCCCAATACAGTACACTCAGACGGGTTTTATTTGTTTAGTGGTTGATGCTTCATAGGCTGGCACTTCATTGACACTGACGTGGTGGTGCTGTGTTGGTGTGTGTTGCTTGGGTGAGGGAATCAGATGCATATGCTGCTGAAGGTTTTTAACAGGTCAGTGTGAGTGCTGAGCTGAGGTCAGCATCCTCTGAGCACTCATAAAGGACCAGAGGATGACTAACACAAACTGAGCTGCGTTGTCCGTACAGTGTATTTGTATAACAGTGTATACCACTGCAACACTACACACCCCAACACCAATGCCAGGGTCACCCACACCAACCAGAACCTGCTCAGTGAGGGTCCTGATCATCAGAGAACACAGTAAAGGGGACTAACAGAGTATGCAAAGAACCAGATGGACTAGGGTCGCGGGGGGTTCCCTATGCCCATCCAGAGGAGAATGTTTCGGGCACTGGGCAGATACTCCCAGGACCAATCTATCTCTGGACACACTCACTCACTCAAACACAGTCTATATGGGGCAATTTGGAGAATTCAATTGACCTTGATCCATGTTTTTGGACTGTGGGAGGAAACCGGAGAACCCGGAGGAAACCCACGTGAAAATGGGGAGAACATGGAAACTCCACCCAGATTGGGATTCGAACCGGGAATCCCTAGTGCTGAGAGGAGAACATGCTAAGCCACCGCGCCGTCCCCCAGATGGACACGGTCCATTTATATAACCAAGTGTATCTAATAAAGTGGCCGTTAAGGGTATTTATTCCAGCTCCTGTACATAAAAATGACATTTTAAAAAATGTATTTAATGTTGAATTCGTTAAATTAAGAGGAACCGTGCAGCATGTCGTGATATTTTCCACAGTTTTTGTGTCCTTCACTCGTACCGGGGACTCTATAGAACCCCCTTTTCTATGAGAATGAATGAACTTGAGAAAGTCCCTGAGGTCAGTAGGACAGTGCTGGGCTTTTGTTCCTCTTTGTTCTCCGTCCCCGTGTTTTCCTCATTACTTTCTCTGCTTGACACCCATTAAGGCTGTTAAATCAATTAAACATCTCTGCAACTTGAATCGGCCGGGGATTTTAAACACCCGTTCCGTTGAGGAGCGTTCTCCGGCGCTCAGCCGTCACATCCTGCCGTCGTCTCTCCAAACGGAGGCTACAAATCAGAGGACGGCGGTTTTAGTGGACCCGACCGTCCCGTGGTCCGTGTTTATCATCCAGAGTTTTAACGTCCGGCTCCGGGGTACAGAGTTTGGAGTTCGGAGTTCTTTCCAGGCTGTTTACTCTCTGAAGCAGGACACTTGTCGCCGCTGCCTCCGTGATTTAAAGGTTCTGGGCACTGGGATGGTTTTTGTTATTTCCTAATTTCAAGGTAGTGACAGACCCGGGGACAGCACACCAATGCCGGGGTCACCCACACCATCTAGAACCTGCTCAGTGAGGGTCCTGATCATCAGAGAACCCAGTAAAGGGGACTAACAGAGTATGCAAAGAACCAGATGGACTAGTGTCGCGGGGGGGTTCCCTATGCCCATCCAGGGGAGAAGGTTTTGGGCGCTGGGCAGATACACCCAGGACCAATCTCTGGACACACTCACTCACTCAAACACACTCTATATGGGGCAATTTGGAGAATTCAATTGACCTTGATCCAAGTTTTTGGACCCGACCGTCCCGTGGTCCGTGTTTATCATCCAGAGTTTTAACGTCCGGCTCCAGGGTACAGAGTTTGGAGTTTGGAGTTCTTTCCAGGCTGTTTACTCTCTGAAGCAGGACACTTGTTCCCGCTGCCCCCGTGATTTAAAGGTTCTGGGCACTGGGATGGTTTTTGTTATTTCCTAATTTCAAGGAAGTGACAGACCCGGAGACAGCACACCAATGCCGGGGTCACCCACACCATCCAGAACCTGCTCAGTGAGGGTCCTGATCATCAGAGAACCCAGTAAAGGGGACTAACAGAGTATGCAAAGAACCAGATGGACTAGTGTCGCGGGGGGTTCCCTATGCCCATCCAGGGGAGAAGGTTTCGGGCGCTGGGCAGATACACCCAGGACCAATCTATCTCTGGACACACTCACTCACTCACTCACTCAAACACACTCAATACGGGGCAATTTGGAGAATTCAATTGACCTTGATCCATGTTTTTGGACCCGACCGTCCCGTGGTCCGTGTTTATCATCCAGAGTTTTAACGTCCGGCTCCGGCGTTCGGAGTTTGGAGTTTGGAGTTCTTTCCAGGCTGTTTACTCTCTGAAGCAGGCCACTTGTCCCCGCTGCCCCGTGATATAAAGGTTCTGGGCACTGGGATGGTTTTTGTTATTTCCTAATTTCAAGGTAGTGACAGACCCGGGGACAGAGGGAGGGCCGTTCGGAGGACGCTCTCACGGAAGGAGAGGCCGGTCGTGACTAGCTCTCGTTGGTTTGTTGGGAACCACGTCGCTTCAGCTGGGTTCACCGAGGCGCTAAGTTTAAGCACATGGTCCGCAGGACACATCTGCCGAGCTCGCAGAGAGACTTGAGGCTTATTGGACCTGAATCTGGAGTGCTTAATGTGATTGTGTTGAAGGGTGTTGGTGCTCTGGAGGAGGTCCGAGGCAGGAGGCATGGAAACATCTGAGGAAGTAGGAAATGCCGATGTGTTTGGTGGAGTTTCTTGGGTTTGACGTAGAATGATGGAATGCTGGAGCCTGACCCTGGATGCACTCTGCGGAACTTAAGACATCACTTCACGTCCGGAATCTGAATAATCCTTTTCTTTAAAGTTGGCTTGCGGGCTTAAAGCTATAGCTGCGTCTGACATCGCCTACTGAACCGCAGGTAGCGGCTTTAATCCGTTGATCCCATCAAGCAATAAGCAAGAACTTTTTAATCGTGCCGTCTCAGATGTACCAATCCTCCACCTAATTACAAACTTTGACATAAGAGGTTCCACCACCAGGGTGAAGGTTCATTCATTCATTCATTCCGCTTTATCCTATATTAGGGTCACGGTGGGGTTCCCCATGCCCATCCAGGGGAGAACGTTTCGGGCGCTGGGCAGATACACCCATGAAAGGACGCCAATCTATCGCTGGGCACACACTCACTCACACACACACACATACACACTCTATATGGGGCAATTTGGAGAACTCAATTGACTTGATCCATGTTTTTGGACTGTGGGAGGAAACCGATTGGAGAACCCAGAGGAAACCCACACGGACACGGGGAGAACATGGAAACTCTAAGCCATGCTAAACCACTAAGCCACCGTGCCACTGGGTGAAGGTTCCTTATCTTTATTTAATGTTGGACATGAGGGTCAAATCTCATCTCATTATCTTCAGCATTATCCTCTACTAGTGTCATTGAGGATGGGGATGGGGGGGGGAAGGGTTCCCCATGCCCATACATGGGAGAGTGTCCTGAGCGCTGGGCAGATACACCAAGGACAGGGCGCCAATCTATTGTTGGGCACCACACTCACTCCAACACAATATATAGGGGCAATTGAAATCACAAAATGCACCTTGAATCTATGTTTTTGAACTGTGGGAGGAAACCAGAGAACCCGGTGTTAACCCACACAGACATGAAGAGAACATGAAAACATGACCCAGACATTCGAACCAGGGTCCCCAGTGCTGAGAGGAGAACATGCCAACCACTACACCACCTTTACACCCATTAGTATGGTATTTTTATTTAAATAAACATTTGTAATCGTCTCGTGTCTCCTGTGTGGTGGATTTTGGACACACTCTGTATAATTTGATTGTTTTTAAATTAAGAAACTTAAAGGACTTGGGTGGCACGGTGGCTTAGTGGTTTGACATGTTCTCCTCTCAGCGCTAGGGGTTCCCGGTTTGAATCCCAATCTGGGTGGAGTTTCCATGTTCTCCCCGTGTCCGCGTGGGTTTCCTCCGGGTTCTCCGGTTTCCTCCCACAGTCCAAAAAACATGGATCAAGGTCAATTGAATTCTCCAAATTGCCCCATATAGAGTGTGTCTTTGTGAGTGAGTGTGTGCCCAGTGATAGATTGGCGTCCTGTCCTGGGTGTATCTACCCAGCGCCCGAAACGTTCTCTCCTGGATGGGCATGGGGAACCCCCCCGCAACCCTAATATAGGATAAAGCGGAAGATAATGGATGGCTGGAACTTGAAGGATGTTGTGATGAGAGTGTAAAACAATAGATTTATAGATGTTCTATATAAAGTGTTCGTTTAGAAACCATATGTGTTAAATCAACAATAGATCAATTAACTCAGCTCGGTTTCGTCTTTAGAGGCGATGGCTGCACCCGCTTCACTTTCCCGCCTCGCGTCATCTCAGCCTCGAAACCGACGCTGTTGAACAAACTTTAAAAAAAGCTTTGTGTTCGAACCCAAAATAAAGCCGTCGGTGGGGAACATGAAAGGGAGCTGGGTGTAAAACTCCAGTGGAATTGTTCGCAGCGTCGAAATCAAAGACATTCCGTCTCATCTACGTGGGTTCTCCTAGCGGCGTCTCTAAGAGGCGCCCCCTGTGTACACCTCATGTTTTATTCACACGCCTGAGCGAGGGCCGTGGCTTTGAACGCCAGCAGAACTCTTCAGCAAACACGTTCCCTCCTCACCGTTTGCACTGCGCAGCGCTGCGAGACACAATCGGGCTTTTCAGAACCGGTTCCCTAGAACCCTCACCTCTTTTCTTGCGGGAGGAGGTGCTGAAAACGGGGTGAAGTCAGTTCCGTCTCATTCGCAGACTCGATGGGACGCCATCAGTACGCCGGCTTTGGAACGTGCCTGTCTCGTTCTCGTATATCGAGGGTCTACTTTTTTTTTTTTTTTTGGGAGTTTTGATTCAGGTCCGAGGCGTTCAGCTGTTCCATGCTTTCATTACGTTGGGTTCACAGTAACGTCTATATTGGGGGGTGGGGGGTTAATTAATGTTAGTCTATTAAGAATAGAATAGAATAAAACTTTGTTGTCCTTTAAACTTACATTAAATGGAAAATGTGAGATTGACAGATGGATCAGCGTGGGGTCTGCAGTGGTCTCTCTGAGTCTCTTTTGGTCTTTCTGAGCTTCTCTGCATCTTTTTGGGTCTGTCTGCGTCTCTTTGAGTCTCTTTGGGTCTCGCTGCATCTTTGAGTTTCTCTGCATCACTTTGGGTCTGTCTGAGTCTTTTTGAGTCTCTTTAGAACTTTGAGTCTCTTTTGGTCTTTCTGAGTCTCTTTTGGTCTTTCTGAGTCTCTCTGCATCTTTTTGGGTCTGCGTCTATTTGAGTCCCTTTGGGTCTGCCTGCGTCTCTTTAGGACTTTGAGTCTCTTTTGGTCTTTCTGAGTCTCTTTGGGTCTCTCTGAGTCTCTTTTTGTCTTTCTGAGTCTTTTTGGGTCTCTCTGAGTCTCTTTTGGTCTTTCTGAGTCTCTCTGCATCTTTTTGGGTCTCTCTGCATCTCTGAGTTTCTCTGCGTCGCTTTGGGTCTGTCTACATATTTTTGGGTCCGTCTGCGTCTCTTTGAGGCTGTCCACATATTTTTGAGTCTTTTGCTTGTCTTGGTCTCTCTGCGTCTCTTTTTGAAGCGTACCGCCACGTGCGTACCGCTATGACGTTCTAGTGCACACACTGTACAGAACACAGTGAACTATTCTAAATGCAGCCTGTTCTCTCACAACCGCCTGAATTCTGACATCACTGAAGAGCCAGCAGCCGGAAAAGTGCCGTGTTGAGTGGATCAATCGTATCCGTCACCACAATGCCCCCCCCCCCCCATTTCCTTTAAGGTCTGAATCTTAGAAATGCAAGAAAATAAAGCTCTCTTTAACAGGGGCATCGGTCTCATTAACGGGGTAACTGTCTCATTAATGGGGGTAACGGTCTCATTAACGGGGGTATCGGTCTCATTAACGGGGGTATCGGTCTCATTAACGGGGGTATCGGTCTCATTAACGGGGGTATCGGTCTCATTAACGGGGGTATCGGTCTCATTAACGGGGATATCGGTCTCATTAACGGGGGCATCGGTCTCATTAACGGGGGCATCGGTCTCATTAACGGGGGTATCGGTCTCATTAACGGGGGTATCGGTCTCATTAACGGGGGTATCGGTCTCATTAACAGGGTATCGGTCTCATTAAGAGGGTATTGGTCTCATTAACGGGGGTATCGGTCTCATTAAGAGGGTATCGGTCTCATTAACGGGGGTATCGTCTCATTAACGGGGGTTTCGGTCTCATTAACGGGGGTTTCGGTCTCATTAACGGGGGTATCGGTCTCATTAACGGGGGTATCGGTCTCATTAACGGGGGTATCGGTCTCATTAACGGGGGCTTCGGTCTCATTAACGGGGGTTTCGGTCTCATTAAAAGGGTACCGTTCTCATTAACAGGGGTATCGGTCTCATTAAGAGGGTATCAGTCTCATTAACGGGGATATCGTTCTCATTAACAGGGGTATCGGTCTCATTAAGAGGGTATCAGTGTCATTAACGGGGGTATCGGTCTCATTAACGGGGGTATCGGTCTCATTAACAGGGGTATCAGTCTCATTAACGGGGGTATCGGTCTCATTAAGAGGGTATTGGTCTCATTAACGGGGGTATCGGTCTCATTAAGAGGGTATCAGTCTCATTAACGGGGGTATCGTCTCATTAACGGGGGTATCGTCTCATTAACGGGGGTTTCGGTCTCATTAACGGGGGTATCGGTCTCATTAACGGGGGTATCGGTCTCATTAACGGGGGTATCGGTCTCATTAACGGGGGTATCGGTCTCATTAATGGGGGCTTCGGTCTCATTAACGGGGGTATCGGTCTCATTAACGGGGGTATCGGTCTCATTAACGGGGGTATCGGTCTCATTAATGGGGGCTTCGGTCTCATTAACGGGGGTTTCGGTCTCATTAAAAGGGTACCGTTCTCATTAACAGGGGTATCGGTCTCATTAAGAGGGTATCAGTCTCATTAACGGGGATATCGTTCTCATTAACAGGGGTATCGGTCTCATTAAGAGGGTATCAGTGTCATTAACGGGGGTATCGGTCTCATTAACGGGGGTATCGGTCTCATTAACAGGGGTATCGGTCTCATTAACAGGGGTATCGTTGTCATCATATCGGTCTCATTAACAGGGGTATCGGTCTGATTAACAGTGGTATCGGTCTCATTAACGGGGGTATCGGTCTCATTAACGGGGGTATAGTTCTCATTAACGGGGGTAACAGTCTCATTCTGCCAAAAGGCTATGGATGTAACTGCTTGAGCACGGATACCCTCAGGTCTTCTGGGGCTTTACTGAAGGAGGACCGTGGGGGCTGTCTCACCGTGTCCTTCAACAAGTAGTGCATTTTGTAGAACCAGTCAGAAACCCGAGCCCTGTGGGAACCCGTCTTCAGGTGCGTATGTGTCTTTCATGCTTGACGGACGCTGTGAACCTCCTCGGCGCTCCACTCCGTCTCTTGTCAGCGAGATTCGAACCGGCGAGCGGCGACAGGAAGCAGGCGTGCTGTTGGTTTTAGTTAAATTGTGATAATGTGGAAACACGGTTCTCTAAAGATTGGTTTTCGTCATTGAGAACGTGACCTCCTTAAAGCGGTGGTAAACTCGAGTCCTAATGCCCCCAGCACAAAGGGCAAATTAATGAGGATCCTCTGGGGGGACATCAAACACACCCCGCTTTCAAAACAGGGTCATGGCTCTTTGCCGGGAAATGAGAAAGTGGGCTCCTTAATGTCAGTAGCCGGCTCTCGGGCAGGAATGCCGGGTCAGACCGGGGGCTCTCTGGCGAGACCCGAGTTCAGAGCTGTTTACATTAGAACACAGGACATTTCTCGCGGGCCGGTGGAACCTGCGCGCCGTTCCCAGGCCCCGCGCTCTCATGAATGCAGCACAAGCCCCTCTCTTTATTCCGGTTCCCTTTACAAACTCTTGCTCACTTGTTCTCATTGTGCTCGAGTTCAAATGTGTCTGTTCTGAGAATTAACTGACGTCAAATTAAATTCATATATTAATATTTAATATTTAATAATGTGCACAAATAAAGTGAGGCCGGTTCGTGACGGAAGTTGGAATGTATGTGAATTTTTTAAGTTTTATGGACATTACGATGTCCATCCATCCATCATCATCGACTTTATCCTCTACTTGAGTCGTGGGGGGGGGGTTGCCCCATGCCCATCCAGGGGAGAACCTTTCGGACGCTGGGCAGATAGACCCAGGACAGGACGCCACACTCACACACACACTCTATATGGGGCAATTTGGAGAATTCACAGGTATTTTTAGACTGTGGGAGGAAACCGGAGAACCTGGAGGAAACCCACGTGGACACGGGGCAACATGGAAATTCCACCCAGATTGGGATTCGAACCGGGAATCCCCAACGCTGAGAGGAGAACATGCCAACCACTAAGCCACCATGCCGCACACATTACTATGTATATGTATAAATATTACTCTTCAAAATTTAGGCCACACCCCCTTCTCACTCCATTCTCTATGTCCTCCACTTATCATACAGATGGAGTTTGTAGTTCTATAATTACAGATTGTAGTCCATCTGTGTTCTTTGTTGTTGGTTCTCTGTTCTCTATTGGTCAGGTGTAATTTGGGTGGTGGATTGTTTATGGTCAGTTCTGCAGTGACACTGATGTGGTGAGGGGGTGACACTGCTGGGATAGGAATAATGCACCCACCCAATAACCCCTGCTCTGTGGTGGTACCATTGGGGTTCTGACCATTAGAACAGAGAACACTGTGTGTACTGTAGAACACACAGATGGACTACAGAATGGAATTGTAGAACTACAAAGTCCATCTGCACAGGAAGTGGAACTGAAAAAATTGACAAACACACACACACACACACACACACACACACACACACACACACGCTCAATGTGAATACAGTATGTTTATGGATCTTCATTAGCGAGTCGGTAAATCTCTTCGTTGCAGTGAAATAAACAATAAAACTAAAGTCTATTTCTCGTTTAAAACGCCTCAGCGTTCCGTGTTCCACCGTCTTGGCGGCTGCTCCGTGGTGCAGATCCGGTCTGCAGATCCGGTAGTCCCTGACTGCTTCAGCGTGTTGTCGGTGACCTGTGGCTTCCCGTGTTTATAATTCCATCACACACATGGCTTCTGTTCCGCGGTTCAGTGATCGAGTTCCTCAGCAGCCTGACTGTTCTGCTGCTTTTAGAGAACCTTTGTCTTCAAGTGACTATTATTCCTGCTGTAAGATACTGTGAGAGAGTGTGTGTGTGTGTTTGTTTGTGTGTGTGTGTGTGTGTGTGTGTGTGTGTGTGTGTGTGTGTGTGTGTGTGTGTGTGTTTGTTTGTGTGTGTGTGTGTGTTTGTGTGTGTGTGTGTGTACACAGACCTACATTAAAGTCCAGCTGAGACTCCATGTTCTCCACATTTGAGTGGAGTGGAGTGTATAAACTCTTATTGGCTGGGTTCCAGTCAGCTGACACGCAGGATCCCTTAATTACTCAGTCAGTCCGAATGGAACGTAACGAGCGCAGATGTTTCCATTGATGAGCTTGTTATAATTTTAAGTTTTTGTGGTTGAAACTTTAAAGTCAGGTTCGTGGTTCTGAGACGCTGACGTTCTACGTTAACATCCGACTCTCAGCATTCGATCTAAACGTCGTTATGCTTCATACAGACGTCGTAATGCTTCATACAGACGTCGTTATGCTTCATACAGACGTCGTAATGCTTCATACAGGCGTCGTTATGCTTCATACAGGCGTCGTTATGCTTCATACAGACGACGTTATGCTTCATACAGGCGTCGTAATGCTTCGTACAGACGTCGTAATGCTTCATACAGACGTCGTAATGCTTCATACAGACGTCATAATGCTTCATACAGACGTCGTTATGCGTCATACAGACGTCGTTATGCGTCATACAGACGTCGTTATGCGTCATACAGACGTCGTTATGCGTCATACAGACGTCGTTATGCTTCATACAGACGTCGTTATGCTTCATACAGACGTCGTTATGCTTCATACAGGCGTCGTTATGCTTCATACAGACGTCGTTATGCGTCATACAGACGTCGTTATGCGTCATACAGGCGTCGTTATGCTTCATACAGGCGTCGTTATGCTTCATACAGGCGTCGTTATGCTTCATACAGGCGTCGTTATGCGTCATACAGGCGTCGTTATGCGTCATACAGGCGTCGTTATGCGTCATACAGGCGTCGTTATGCGTCATACAGGCGTCGTTATGCGTCATACAGGCGACGTTATGCTTCATACAGGCGTCGTTATGCTTCATACAGGCGTCGTTATGCGTCATACAGGCGTCGTTATGCGTCATACAGGCGTCGTTATGCGTCATACAGACGTCGTTATGCGTCATACAGACGTCGTTATGCTTCATACAGACGTCGTAATGCTTCATACAGACGTCGTAATGCTTCATACAGACGTCGTAATGCTTCATACAGACGTCGTTATGCTTCATACAGACGTCGTAATGCTTCATACAGGCGTCGTTATGCTTCATACAGGCGTCGTTATGCTTCATACAGGCGTCGTTATGCTTCATACAGACGACGTTATGCTTCATACAGACGTCGTAATGCTTCGTACAGACGTCGTAATGCTTCATACAGACGTCATAATGCTTCATACAGACGTCGTTATGCGTCATACAGACGTCGTTATGCGTCATACAGACGTCGTTATGCGTCATACAGACGTCGTTATGCGTCATACAGACGTCGTTATGCTTCATACAGACGTCGTTATGCTTCATACAGACGTCGTTATGCGTCATACAGACGTCGTTATGCGTCATACAGGCGTCGTTATGCTTCATACAGGCGTCGTTATGCGTCATACAGGCGTCGTTATGCGTCATACAGGCGTCGTTATGCGTCATACAGGCGTCGTTATGCGTCATACAGGCGTCGTTATGCGTCATACAGGCGACGTTATGCTTCATACAGGCGTCGTTATGCTTCATACAGGCGTCGTTATGCGTCATACAGGCGTCGTTATGCGTCATACAGACGTCGTTATGCGTCATACAGACGTCGTAATGCTTCATACAGACGTCGTAATGCTTCATACAGACGTCGTAATGCTTCATACAGACGTCGTAATGCTTCATACAGACGTCGTAATGCTTCATACAGACGTCGTTATGCTTCATACAGACGTCGTTATGCGTCATACAGACGTCGTTATGCGTCATACAGACGTCGTTATGCGTCATACAGACGTCGTTATGCGTCATACAGACGTCGTTATGCTTCATACAGACGTCGTTATGCTTCATACAGACGTCGTTATGCGTCATACAGGCGTCGTTATGCTTCATACAGGCGTCGTTATGCTTCATACAGGCGTCGTTATGCTTCATACAGGCGTCGTTATGCGTCGTACAGGCGTCGTTATGCGTCGTACAGACGTCGTTATGCTTCGTACAGACGTCGTTATGCTTCGTATAGACGTCGTTATGCTTCGTACAGACGTCGTTATGCTTCGTACAGACGTCGTAATGCTTCATACAGGCGTCGTTATGCGTCGTACAGGCGTCGTTATGCTTCGTACAGACGTCGTTATGCTTCGTACAGACGTCGTTATGCTTCGTATAGACGTCGTTATGCTTCGTACAGACGTCGTTATGCTTCGTACAGACGTCGTAATGCTTCATACAGGCGTCGTTATGCTTCATACAGGCGTCGTTATGCTTCATACAGACGACGTTATGCTTCGTACAGACGTCGTAATGCTTCGTACAGACGTCGTAATGCTTCATACAGACGTCGTAATGCTTCATACAGACGTCGTTATGCTTCATACAGACGTCGTTATGCGTCATACAGACGTCGTTATGCGTCATACAGGCGTCGTTATGCTTCATACAGGCGTCGTTATGCTTCATACAGGCGTCGTTATGCGTCATACAGGCGTCGTTATGCGTCATACAGGCGTCGTTATGCGTCATACAGGCGTCGTTATGCGTCATACAGGCGTCGTTATGCGTCATACAGGCGTCGTTATGCTTCATACAGGCGTCGTTATGCTTCATACAGGCGTCGTTATGCTTCATACAGGCGTCGTTATGCGTCATACAGGCGTCGTTATGCGTCATACAGGCGTCGTTATGCTTCATACAGACGTCGTAATGCTTCATACAGACGTCGTAATGCTTCATACAGACGTCGTAATGCTTCATACAGACGTCGTAATGCTTCATACAGACGTCGTTATGCGTCATACAGACGTCGTTATGCGTCATACAGACGTCGTTATGCTTCATACAGACGTCGTTATGCTTCATACAGACGTCGTTATGCTTCATACAGACGTCGTTATGCTTCGTACAGGCGTCGTTATGCGTCGTACAGGCGTCGTTATGCTTCATACAGACGTCGTAATGCTTCATACAGACGTCGTAATGCTTCATACAGACGTCGTTATGCGTCATACAGACGTCGTTATGCGTCATACAGACGTCGTTATGCGTCATACAGACGTCGTTATGCTTCATACAGACGTCGTTATGCTTCATACAGACGTCGTTATGCTTCATACAGACGTCGTTATGCTTCATACAGACGTCGTTATGCTTCATACAGGCGTCGTTATGCGTCATACAGACGTCGTTATGCGTCATACAGACGTCGTTATGCGTCATACAGGCGTCGTTATGCTTCATACAGACGTCGTTATGCGTCATACAGGCGTCGTTATGCTTCATACAGGCGTCGTTATGCTTCGTACAGGCGTCGTTATGCTTCGTACAGGCGTCGTTATGCTTCGTACAGGCGTCGTTATGCTTCGTACAGGCGTCGTTATGCGTCGTACAGACGTCGTAATGCTTCGTACAGACGTCGTTATGCTTCGTACAGGCGTCGTTATGCTTCGTACAGGCGTCGTTATGCTTCGTACGGACGTCGTTATGCTTCGTACGGACGTCGTTATGCTTCGTACAGACGTCGTTATGCTTCGTACAGACGTCGTTATGCGTCGTACAGACGTCGTTATGCGTCGTACAGACGTCGTTATGCGTCGTACAGACGTCGTTATGCGTCGTACAGACGTCGTTATGCGTCGTACAGACGTCGTTATGCGTCGTACAGACGTCGTAATGCTTCGTACAGACGTCGTAATGCTTCGTACAGACGTCGTAATGCTTCGTACAGGCGTCGTTATGCTTCGTACAGGCGTCGTTATGCGTCGTACAGACGTCGTTATGCTTCGTACAGACGTCGTTATGCTTCGTACAGACGTCGTTATGCTTCGTACAGACGTCGTTATGCGTCGTACAGACGTCGTTATGCTTCGTACAGACGTCGTTATGCTTCGTACAGACGTCGTTATGCTTCGTACAGACGTCGTAATGCTTCGTACAGGCGTCGTTATGCTTCGTACAGACGTCGTTATGCTTCGTACAGACGTCGTTATGCTTCGTACAGACGTCGTTATGCGTCGTACAGACGTCGTTATGCGTCGTACAGACGTCGTTATGCGTCGTACAGACGTCGTTATGCTTCATACAGACGTCGTTATGCTTCATACAGACTTCAGACCTTTTTTTTTTTAAACACAGTATTCTGTAATTTGTGATGAATAAAGATAATTCTATAAATCCTTTTTTTTTTTTACTGGAAATGTGCAGGGCTGTTTTCTTTTATGTTGTTAAAGCTCCTCTAACTATAAAGATGAACTTTGTAGTTCTAAGAAACATGTCTTGTTTGGGTGGTGGATCATTCTTGGCACTGCAGTCACACTGATGTGGTGGTTGTTCTGTTTTAACGTGTGTTGCAATAGTATGATGAAGTGCAGGTGTCCATATGGTGGTCCGGAAAGACATCCACCACCCTAATAGCCTGCTCTGTGGGGGTTCTAATCATCAGAGAACAGAGAGAAGGGACTAACAAAGTACGCAGAGACACAGATGGACTACAGAATGTGACTCTGAATGAGCGTCTCCACGGTGATGTGATAAATCCCAGATACCCCGTTATATTAAAGATGCAAACAAGGTAAATACTGTGGAGTCACGATGTGATCAGTTGCGTTTTAAACCCGAACATATTGTACATTTTATTCCCACAGTATTTAAAACGCGCTGATCTCTTTAATTATGTCGTTTGCGAGCAGTATGGGATGAATTGTGTAGCAGTCAGGTTTCATTCGGAGTCGTTTCTCTCCTCAGTTTTTATGAGATTATGTTCTAATAATATCCCCGCATTTATATCAGATTCATGCATCTCCGAGGAGCGAGAGTTAAGCATCCTGAGATGCGTGGAAGTCGGCTATGTTTACCAAATCGATCCCAAAAACGGGCCGTGTGGGGTAAATTAACTGAGCGTCCATGCGTTCTCAACTTCAGTTATTTTTATTTATTTTTTTTTTATTTTTATTTTTTGCATATCAGTAATATTAATTTTATTACATTGAGGAAAATAAAAAAAATAAAGATATCCTTTTACCGAAATAAAAATATTGCCATAAATTGTCAGCTCTAAATGAGTTGTGATGAGGAACTAACTGAAGCAGATGCTGTTGTACATAATAATAATAATAATAATAATAATAATAATAATAATTTTAATAATAATAATAATAATAATAATTTTAATAATAATTTTCAGTCTCCTGTAGGTATTTAAAGGTGTCAGGTGGATGAACAGGAGGCCTCATTATTCTTTAAGGTACCTTCACTGTTTAAATGGCATGGGGCTCAAAGTTACTCATCAATCTTTAGTCTTTTCTTACATTTACATTTACATTTAGTTATTTAGCCGATGCTTTTATCCAAAGCGACTTACAAATGAGAACATCACAAGTCAGTAGTCATTAAGAAAACCAGCTACACTGTAGATTTATCATACCTTTTTTATTTTATTTATTTTTTTAAAAAAGGTATTATTATTTGTTTCTCCCTACAACAGGTATTTGTTAAAAAGATGCGTCTTCAGTAGTTTCCTAAAAATGATAAATTAAAAATAAAAAAAATTATTTGACTGTATGCTGGTGTGCGGGTGCTTTGCATGTTGTATTGTTCATTGAACTGTTCCCCACATGAACTTGGGATCCGATCTTGCCTAAATGCGAATAAATAAAAATTTACAGTTTGCAGTTTACAGACAACCTTTAACCACCTTCAAATTTATAGGATTCAATGTAAAATGTGCACAGAAGAAAATATAACAGGTTCTGAACTCCTTTATTACAAAATGTGTGTGTTTTTTATAAAAGAAAAACAAAAAAAGTATTATTTTTGGTATTATTAAGAATTATTAAGTGCTGGATTCATATAACATGAAGCCGACTACAGAATGGCCTCAGTGGTCGGTGTGCACTGTTACTCAGCCGAAAGGCAAAACAATGAAAGGTGTGCCGTATGACAAAATATTTGCACAAATGCTGGACCATGAAGTCCTGCACATCGGCCCTTTTTTTTTTTGGCAAACTATTCAATTTAATTGACTTGAATCACGTCACCTTTTTAGCGAATCGCTGCTGATTCATAAACATTAAATGCGTTTGAATTTGGCAGCGATCAGAGCTGATCCCATCTCTAAATGGGATTGATGTCTTCTAAATTTCGTTATTTTTCTCACAGCCTGCAGATGTATGATGATAAATGCGTGGTGTAATGTGATGCCACGGCTTTAGATCACGCCGAAACTTCACTGCTGTACAGGTTCGTTACATATTCATATCGCTGATTGCTTCGGGCCTCTCATTAAATCTGGAAGTAAAAGCGTTGAGGACGCTGCGGATGCTGCGAGTGGACAAGCAGCCTGGCCCTCTGATACAGGCTGGTTTTTAAATCTTCATTCATTATCTTCCGCTTTATCCTCTATTAGGGTCACGGGGGGGGGGGGGGTTCCCCATGCCCATCCCCATCCAGGGAAGAACGTTTTGGGCGCTGGGCAGATACACCCCGGACAGGGTGCCAATCTATCGCTGGACACACACTCACTCACACAGACACACTCTATATGGGGCAATTTGGAGAACTCAATTGACCTTGATCCATGTTTTTGGACTGTGGGAGGAAACCGGAGAACCCGGAGGAAACCCACGCGGACACGGGGAGAACATGGAAACTCCACCCAGATGGGGAATCGAACCGGGAATCCCTAGCGCTGAGAGGAGAACATGCCAACCACTAAGCCACCGTGCCGCCGGTTTTCAATCTGCCTCCTTTATTTGCCTCGTAACTCGGGACGCTGGATTGTTGTGGACGGACTGACGGCTCTAATTAAACCGGATTTTATGGATTCATTCATATTGCACGACCTCTTTCCTGGATCGGAAACCTCATTAATCAGCGTCCATCATCTGACCCCACGGCTTGTGGCCGGTCCAGTACGTCTCGCTCGTTTTAAAAATGAGGGATGCACTTTTTCTTCAGCTCCAGCCGGAGAACACAAGCGGTCCTATTCAGGGAAATGGGCACGTACAGAGGTGCCGGGAAGTACGAACAGGCAGAATGAGTCACGGATACAGAGACGAAATGAGAATCTGAAGAAATTCTCCACACAAAAACACGCCGATGGGATTTTCTGGGGCCGGCTGTCGGCGTTCGGATCTGTCCGGCTGATTCACGCCGGCGTTTAATCGCACGGCGTTTCTGTGAGAAGTGTTTCGGCTGGATCACTGCCGTGAGATAAAGAGCTGGTGAAGGCGGCCATTGGGATTAGTGCACAGGAAGAGGGGGTGGGGGGGCGGTGAGGACTCGCAGCTGGAACGCTGTGTGTTTGTGTTGTGAGGTGACAGCGGCGGCTCCTGGTGGGGTTGAGCTCTGGCGCCCGCTGCCCTCGGTTCGAGTTCTCCGACACAGATGCTTTGCTGCTCCACCCCTCACGTCCACTCTTGCGTCCATTCTCTCTCTTCCTTTGTTTTTCCACATCTTGTGCCCTTTGTGGAGATCAACCCGGGTCCCTCTCGGACTTGGCGGACATCGGTTCTCCATCAGATAGAACTGCGTTTACACTTCATGCCAAATTGTGTGGAAACCTGGCACTCGCACCTGCATGAGGCTGCTGGACATCCAGTTAGAAATCCATGGTTATTAATGGAAAGCATCCTTCACTGTTGGTGGAGAGGGTCAGTGGAGGTTCAGTCATAAGAGCCTTTTGGATAGGACGCCTGGTTACGATTCGACATTCCAGTGCGTTCCAGGAACGGCGCAACGACAACTAATGATTGTTCATGAGGGAAACAACCTGGGTTGGTCCTTTCTATATGGAGTTTGCATGTTCTCCCTGTGTTCCTATGGGTCTCCTCTGATGTCCTACCATGAGCCACAGCTTCATTTACACTCTGACTAACACTTCATTAAGACTCATGAAGTCTCATTAAGACTCAAGACTAGGGTTGCAGGGGGGGGGTTCCCCATGCCCATCCAGGGGAGAACGTCTCAGGCGCTGGGCAGATACACCCAGGACAGGGTGCCAATCTATCACTGGGCACACACTCAGTCACACACACACACACACTATATGGGGCAACTCAATTGACTTGATCCATGTTTTTGGACTGTGGGAGGAAACTGGAGAACCCGGAGGAAACCCACATGGACAAGGGGAGGACATGGAAACTCTACCCAGATTGGGATTCGAACCAGGGATCCCTAGCGCTGAGAGGAGTACATGCCAACCACTAAGCCACCGTGCCGCCTTAAGATTCATCCATGATTCTGATAAAGCACTGCGGCTGCGGCAATTAGTGGATGGAACCTGGAGTTCTATTGGACCTGCGGTCCAGCAGGACGCCCACAGTGGACTTGCATAGTTTTCCATTTGTTAAATTCGGGTCACATGATCACCACACAATCTGTACATTAGTGTCCCACCCTGTTGATGCTGCCCGGCCGCTCAAGGAGGATGAGTCCCCCACTGAGCCTCGGTCCTCACAAGGCTTCTTCCTTAAAATAACAATATAACAGAGTTTTGTCTTGCCGCTATCGCTTCGTCTTGCTCTTGGGGGGTTTAAAGGATTATAAAACTGTAAAGCTGCTCTGTGACGACGTACTGTAGCAAAAAAAAAAAACGCTCTATAAATAAATGACTTGACCTTAAACTTGACTCTCTGAAGGATGAATGAAATGATGGCGTCATGTCCGTCAGTCCCGGTGGTTGAGCCGTTATCCGAGTACGGTGCATAACACTGGGTTCTCGGGTCAGGTGCACCGCGTGGTTCCGTAATCGCTCCGAGTGGAACGGACGGAACGTCAGCAGCGTGTTCGTTCTCTGATAAACGAGTTTGTTCGTCCTGCGTCCTCGTCTCGAGAGCTCATGTCAGGTTGACTCGTTGACTCATCAGACAGACGGACTTGTTGGGTCTCGTACCCGTCAGGTCTGTAACGGGTGGGAGAGCCGCAGCCCGTCGCCTGTAGGCACCTCGGTTTGGACCCGGTGTTCCCCTCAGACGACGGGGCAGCGCCAAACATGTTGTTATGTGCTGATGTTCGTGTCCCAACGTTAAACAACTGTGAAACTCAATGTACATTCCTCTCATAACTGTTCCGTGTGTGTGTGTGTGTGTGTGTGTGTCCATGTGAAACAAGTGAAATGGGAACATTCCTCTCTCCCACTCCCACTCTGCCCCCTGCTCAGCTCGCTGCTGCCACCCCACCCCCCTGTTTCCTTCCTGTTCTTAATTTAGCATTTATTGGATGTTTTTGCTTCACATCCGGCAACAAAGAGAGGACTGTGCCATATCCTCACTACACACTCTTCCGTGGCAAGGAAGGGGCGTGATTATTAAATATTTTCATAGGATGGCTAAACGTTCCTCTGCGCACACATTCCCTCCGTGAGCCTCACGCCCAACGCTCGGTGAGAGTGCACTCTCATCTGTGTTGTCCTGAAGACGTAATAATGGAACTTGGATGTGGATTCGGGAGGAACGTGTGGTTCTTTCGATTCATAAAGGTTTTCTCAGTGACTTATGACTAAAGCAGCCATGAGAATTAAAACCCACGTCAGCTCTGTGATCGGGTGGTGTGTCCTCCACCTTTAATCCATCTGTGCAGTGGGTGGCGGTGGGCAGCCCTGTACACGTTGCCCGGGGAGCAACTGGGGTTAGGTGCCTTGCCCAAGTGCCCTTCAGTACTTAGTGGGACCGGGAATCGAACCGAGGACCTTCAGGTCTCAAGAGTTAGGGCTAGGATAACCACAAGCCTACGACTGCTGGTTGGTTTCCGTCTTCTTTCTTTTTGGAGGGCGCAGGGTTGACCTCTCACTTGATGTTTAGACCAATAAGGGCAGGTCCGTGATGTTGGAGAACCATGTTTTGTGTTCATATGGAAAAAAAAAATCAAAACGCTTGGTGAGTTTGCAGTAAAACGTGACGCTGCCTCCTACGGTGAAGTAGGGTGGGGGATCTGCCATGATCTGGGGCTGTTTTTTTTTCTTTTAGTAGTTGTGGGACGATTGTTAGGATACATCCACCATTATCTTCCACTTTATCCTCTACTAGGGTCATGAGAGGGTTCCCCATGCCCATCCAGGGAGAACGTTTCGGGCGCTGGGCAGATACACCCAGGACAGGACACCAATCTACTGTTGGGCACACACTCACTCACACAGACACACTCTATATGGGGCAATTTGCAGAACTCAACTGACCTCGATCCATGTGTTTGGACTGTGGGAGGAAACCAGAGGACCCGGAGGAAACCCACGTGGACACGGGGAGAACATGCAAACTCCTCCTAGATTGGAATTCGAACCGGGAATCCCTAGTGCTGAGAGGAGAACATGCCAACCACTAAGCCACCGTGCCAATACAAGTTCTAGTAAAGAAACAAATGTTTTAAATGTAAATCGATCATCTTTCAAAAAAACTGCACATCAGTAATCAATGGATCTTGATTTGAAACAGATGTTCCGATCAGCAGAACTCGAAACTCAGAACCATGCCGTGAACATCTCAGCCCGCTGAATTCTGAAACCTGCAGAATGAGGAGTCCAGACGAACGGACCGTGAAAGATCCGGAGCCACTCTGTGAAAGGGGGGATATCTCGAATCGTTGGTTCTGCATTCCCAAACCTTATAAGGTGTTTAAGAGAAGAACACGAGCTGTATTATCGGAGGGAGGTTATCTGAGGAGTTCTACGTGGGGATGCCAGTAATTAAGACCTTTTCTTTTATTTTTTGGAGGAAATAATGCAGATCTTAGCGGCACGGTGGTTTAGTGTTTAGCATGTTCTCCTCTCAGCACTAGGGATTCCCGGTTCAAATCCCCATCTGGGTGGAGTTTCCATGTTCTCCCCGTGTCCGCGTGGGTTTCCTCCGGGTTCTCCGGTTTCCTCCCACAGTCCAAAAACATGGATCAAGTCAATTGAGTTCTCCAAATTGCCCCATATAGAGTGTGTATGTGTGAGTGTGTGCCCAGCGATAGATTGGCGCCCTGTCCTGGGTGTGTCTGCCCAGCGCCCGAAACGTTCTCCCCTGGATGGGCATGGGGAACCCCCCCGCGACCCTAATATAGGATAAAGCAGAAGATAATGAATGAATGATAATTCAGATCTTTCTCTCAGAATCCGTTCACCTCCGTTAAAGGTTTCTGATTTTAACGTGAGGTTAAGCTAAAGCTTCCCTCATAACCCTTTTAAATCCTCCTTACTGAATGTGGAGGGACTCAAACCTAATAACGACTCCACATATGGATGATCAGGTTTGATCTCCCTCCCCGCGTCGATAACGTGGTTACACCCGCTCAAGCGCTGATCCGGAGTCAGAGCCACAATTTGGGTCTGGTGCCTATTTTGCGCCATAAACGCTTCACTGGGGTTTGGAAGTCTGATGCACATAGATTAATCCTCTTCATCTAAAGGTCTGATAAACGCGTTCCTCCTCCTCCTCCTCCTCCTCCTCGCTCCATTAGCAGTGAGAGCATTTCCAGTTACAGGGTCTTTAGGGAAGGATCACTTTGCTGCAGATACAATAGGAGAAGCTGTGGAAATGTTATGAGCAGCGTCGGAGTGATCATCATTGGGAACGTTGCCTTCAGAGGGATCACATGGTCTCTTTCTGCCTGGTTCACATGAAGCCCACACGCAACCACCCGCCCGCCCGCCCTCCCGCCCGCCTGCAGGATAAAGGGGGAGGGCGAAGCCACAGAGAGAAGAAAAAAAAAAAAAAAAAAAAAAAACTGCTGCAACCTTGAACTCTCAGTGCCACTGTCAGAATTTCCTTTGGCACGGGGTAAACACAGCTGTACCAAACCAGCAAACACTGCGAGCACTAAATTCGCTTACCGGAGCCTCATGTTCTGAGGAAATGGGTATTTTGTACAGTTCTTAATTTATATTTGAGGGAGCGGTAACTCGGTGTTCAGGGCATTGGACTATCAACCTGAAGGTTGGTGGTTCCAATCCCAGGTTTATTTTCTTTTTGCTTAATAAAAAGGAGTATGATAGCTCAGTGGTTTAAGTGTTGGGGGGATTAAACTGAAATCTGTGGGTTTGAATCCCAAGTCCACTTTAGTAGGGCCTGGACAACCCCAACAGGGGTAAAAGCAGGATGGTAACTAGGAGCCAGGTCATGTGAGGGAGCGGTAGCTCGATGGTCAGGGCATTGGGCTATCAACCTGAAGGTTGGTGGTTCAAATCCCAGCTCCACTGAAGTTACCAATATGAAGTTACTTAACCCTCATTGCTGAAGTTACTTAACCCTCATTGCCCCATTGGGTGTTATGATTAACCTTGTGCTCACCTTGTAAGCACACTTTGGATAAAAGCATCTGCTAAATGACCAAAATATAAATGTATATTCAAAGCCTCCAGACTACACGATGCACGATGATGGCAGTCTGTTTGCCGTTTGGAGTTTCTCCACCCCGTGAAGCTGGTTGGCTGTCAAAAAAAAAAAAAAAAAAAAAAAAAAAAAAGTAAAGCTCTCGGATCTTTCAAAGAAAAATAAACACCGGCCTAAACAATGGGAGCAGCGAACACTGAATCGCTTGAAGCGCGGCGTGTTTTTAGTGGCCCGGTCTGCATGATTCAGCCCATTGATGGATGATGAGGAGGGTGGTTCGCGTGTGCGTCTCTTCGTTTCTCATGTTCTTCGGTGGGATTCGGCGAGACCTCCACATACCGCCCGCCAATATCGCCGCACGGACCTCGTTCGCAATGTGTAAGGAGTGCGTGGGAGTCGAGGGGAGTTGAGTTTCTGCTGTGCGCGTTACGTCTCATAATGCGCTCCTTTGTTAGAGCGTAGTGTCCTATTCAGCCGCAGCCTATGTATCATGTAGTCAGACCATTGTGGCTCCTCTGAAGTCACTCGCTTGGAATGACTCAGATGTGGTGAACGGAGAGAGGAACCACTCTGCTGTAAACTCCAGCAGAACGGCAGTCTTGGCACCGGGTGCAATGTTAAGTCATAGTTTGCCCCACGGTGGCAGATGTGTGAGTGCAAGTCCCGAATGCTTGCAGTTCTTTAAATGCTTAATGCTGCATGGGAACTCTCATCCCTTACCTAGGTCAGCCCCCCCCCCAGTTTTAGCAAAAACAAGTTTGGAAAAGCGCCGAAGCCATAAACAGGAGCCCGGGCCAAGTTCTATTAACCCTGATGTCTGCTGTTCTCATGGGAGATTAACCACAGATTTGCATCACGCAGTTGAGCAAACTGTGGACGTGCAGATATCTTTTGGCTCGGTGCCAAACCTACCTCACCTTTTTACCAACACGCCCTCCCAACACGGGTTTATTAAAATAATATTAGGATAATAACAACGAGCATAAGAGTCTAATTGTAAAGAGTAAAAGATTAAATGTTAGAATGTTTAAAGGTGTTAGTATTAAAATTATACAGAAACATTAAGGTCCCTGATCATTATCCTGTAATCTAATCTATGATCTCTAATCGTTCACGACTTTGAAAGGTCTTCTCAAGTTCTAATCGTCAAATCAGACAACCGGGGATGCGTCGGAAATCGCCGACTAAGCAATAAACAAACACTCATTTTAATAACTGAATTCTGGTTGAATGATAAAGAGCATGGCTTTAGCCTCGAATGTGATTCATCTTCCAAACATCCATCCATTATCTTCCGCCTTATCCAATACTAGGGTCGCGAGGGGGAGGGGGTTCGCCATGCCCATCCAGGGGAGAACGTTTCGGGCACTGGGCAGATACACCCAGGACAGGGCGCCAATCTATCGCTGGACACACACTCACTCACACAGACACACTCTATATGGGGCAATTTTTTAAGACTCTATCATTCTATATGTTTTGAAAGCCCAGGGTTTCTTAACACCAAGCTTAAATTCACTAATAATTAGTAAAAACTAAAAAGAGCTTTGTTCTGAGCAGTTTATCTGAACATGAATGTATCTGTCATGCCTCAATCAGAGGAAACATTCCTGTATGACTGACAGACCTGTACGAGGCGTCTGACGGGGGATTTGGCTCCTGCATGCAGATTGTGTACAGAGCCCGGGGGGGCGCCATGGAGACTGATTTTCCCAGAACGTGCATCTTATTGTAATCTTTTAAAATGTGAGAACTTTGACTGAATCAGAGGTTTAGAAGGAAATCTCTTATAGAACGAGTAACGCTGCTCCACCACCCTGTTGTCCTCCTTAACTCCTGCTGCTGTACTTTTAATTGTGTATTATTATTATTATTATTATTATTATTATTATTATTATTATTATTTGGGTGGCATAGTGGCTTAGTCGTTGGCATGTTCTCCTCTCAGCGCTAGGGATTCCCAGTTCGAATCCCAATCTGGGTGGAGTTTCCATGTTCTCCCCGTGTCCGTGTGGGTTTCCTCCGGGTTCTCCGTTTTCCTCCCACAGTCCAAAAACATGGTTCAAGTGGATTAAATTCTCCAAAGTGCCCCATATAGAGTGTGTCTGTGTGAGTGAATGTGTGCCCAGCGATAGATTGGCATCCTGTCCTTGGTGTATCTGCCCAGCGCCCGAAACGTTCTCTCCTGGATGGACATGGGGAACCCCCCCATGACCCTAGTAAAGGATAAAGCGGAAGATAATAGATGGTTACAAGGTGAGCACAGGGTTCATCACAACATCCCTGGAGCAATGAGGGTTAAGGGTCTCACTCAAGGACCCACACTGGTAACTTCAGTGGACCTGGGATTTCAACCCCCAACCTTCAGATTGATAACCCAATGCCCTGACCGCTGAGCTACCACTCCCTAATAGTGTAATTAATACAAGATCAGTGTGTATAGTCCGATATGTTTGGTGTTCGTGTGTGTGTGTGTGTGTATGCACTGTGTATCCACTTTCCTCTTCACATAGAGAGTGGGGTGGTTCATTTTGACTATATAGCACAGCTGTGCATTTGGAGCGGATCCAGAAGTTGGTGAAACTGGAGAGAGAAAGCCGAGTGAGAGAGCGAGAGAGTGAGGGAGTGAGAACAGGAAGCAGATCGGCATGCCATTGGAGTCGTCTTTGAAAACAGGAAGGCTTCTTCCCGGCTTGTTTCCCATGGCAGGGAGCTGAGGATGGCGGTGGGGAGGCGCTGGGCTCCTGACATTTACTGAGAAACAGAAGCGTTTCTATAGAGCCCTGTTGCTCCGAGCGCTTCCTGGAGGCCCACGGACCAGCAACCCGAAGCATGGCTCCTCCTGCTCCGGCCTCCCCTGATCCAGATTAATAATCGTTAAATAAACTGCTGTTTAAATTACAAATGACCGAATCGAAAAACATGTCCCATAATTAACATGACGTGTGAATCAGAGGAGCTCTACCAGCCGAAGTTTCGTCGATTGGTTCTATTAAAATATTCAGTTCATTATCTTTGGGCTACCCAACACCCAGTGATGTGAAAATCTGTAAAATAATATATAAAAGTATATATAAAAACCGGGCGGCACGTTGGCTTAGCGTGTTCTCCTCTCAGTGCTATGGATTCCTGTTCGAATCCCCATCTGGATGGAGTTTCCATGTTCTCCCCGTGTCTGCGTGGGTTTCCTCCAGGTTCTCCGGTTTCCTCCTACAGTCCAAAAACATGGATCAAGTCAATTGAGTTCTCCAAATTGCCCCATATAGAGTGTGTGTGTGAGCGAGTGTGTGCCCAGCGATGGATTGGCACCCTGTCCTGGGTGTATCTGCCCAGCGCCCGAAACGTTCTCCCCTGGATGGGCATGGGAAACCAACCCCCCCCCCCCCCCCCCCCCCCCCCGTTAAAACCTGCATAGTAGGTTTTCACCCTCAGCATAAGATCCAAAGTACCAATTAATGGCAGGATGGTGTGTATAGTGTGGAGTTTGCATGCATTCCGACAAGGGCTTCAGTTTCCTCCCACATGTTAGTAGATGGTACGACGGGTCATATAACAGTGGCCCACGGTGTGAATGTGTTTGTCTGTGTAGATTGATGATTTTTTTTTATTTGAATGCTGGGATAGGCCACAGCATCTCTTTTAGACCTGATCTTTTAGATCACTGGCTGACGTAGTAAACATATTACTTACTTCTCATTAAACGCTCACCAAATGCTTACCCAACGTTCAGGAGGTGCTGCATTCAGTCTCATAAGAAGGTCTCTGGTTTAAGGACAGAGGACAGGAAGGACCATGGTTCTTTGTGCTTGCATGTCCTTCCCAAACCCTTTCTTTGCTTTCCTCTGGGAACTCTGGTTTCCAGAAAAAGCAGTTTAGAGATGAATTACAGATATGAAATTGCCCCCGGTGGCACGGTGGCTTAGTGGTTTAGCATTTTCTCCTCTCGGCGCTGGGGATTCCCGGTTCGAATCCCCATCTGGGTGGAGTTTCCATGTTCTCCCCGTGTCTGCGTGGGTTTCCTCTGGGTTCTCCGGTTTTCTCCCACACTCCAAAAACATGGATCAAGTCAATTGAGTTCTCCAAATTGCCCCATATAGAGTATGTCTGTGTGAGTGTGTGCCCAGCAATGGATTGGCGCCCTGTTCTGGGTGTATCTGCCCAGCGCCCGAAATGTTCTCCCCTGGATGGGCATGGGGAACCCCCCCGCGACCCTAATAGAGGATAAAGCGAAAGATAATGGATGAATGAATAAAAACCAAACATTAAAAACATGGCTTCATTAAAACCCCATCGCAATTTTACTCGTATTAAGGATAGAATGTTGTAATGGTGACTTGCATGTGGTTTAGCATGTTCTCCTCTCAGTACTGGGGATTTCTGGATTTATTCAGCAGCTGTGATTTTTGTCCCTCTCTGTGTCTGTGGACTGTAATAAACAGTAAATCTCAGCGCTGTTACCTTCACCTGTCTAAGCACCGGGTTCTCCGCTGGGTTCTCACAGGGAACCATTCAGGACTTTTATCTGCTACACACCGCATGCTGGAAAAATATGATTAGTATCCCCCTTCCACCCCCCTCCCACCCACACACACTCTCCAGCTGTCCCGCCCCCCTGTGGTCAGGCGTATAGGGGTGTACGGGTGCTTATGTATTGATGTATGGATGATTTAATTATCTTCTGCACTCGGGTCTGATGAAACATGCTGAAGGAAAATTATTTTAATAAATCATCTTCATATTCAAGCTGACACTGAACAGCCAGGACTGTTAAAAAAAAATGAAATAAAAATGTGGAAACTGCCCCCATGGTTTCATCACCTTCCTGTAGAGTATGGGATTATACATTCAGCATCCACTGGAGTAGCGCCACCAGCTGGTCGAGCATATTTTCAGATCCGTAGTCCGTCACGTCCTTTACGTGCTCTGTTAGTATGTTTTCATTGAGCAGGTATTAGTTGAGTGATGGTGATTCTTCACACTGCAGTGTTATTAAGGTGGTGGTGGTGGTGGTGGTGTGTTAGTGGATCAGTTCAGTCTCACTGCAAAACTGAGAAAACCAAACATGTCCAGCCACCAGCATCCTGTTGGCAGCGTCCAGTGATGACTGGTGAAGGATGACCAACACAAAATGTGCAGCTCCAGATGACCAACTGTCTTTGATTTCACATTTCCAGGGTGGAGCAATAAGGTGGATGTGTATAAGAAAGCAATAAGGCTCTAATATTAATATTATTCAAAATAATACACAACCTCGAGTCTTTTTGCCTTAGTGCAGATTGCTGCAATGTAATCTAGCCTTAAAGTGAACGCTGATAGCTGAGTAACAGGATACATTTCACTAACAACCGAACACTGCCATCTAACTGCCAAACGTCAGAATGCATTTTATAAACAGCAACCATCACAGGTTTAGCGCTGATTAGGAATCGCTGTTTATATTAATATGTATTTTCCATCCATCCGTTATCTTCCGCTTTATGCTCCACTAGGGTCGCTGAGGGTGGGGGGGGGGGGGGTTCCCCATGCCCAGCCAGGGGAGGACGTTTTGGGCGCTGGGCAGATACACCCAGGACAGGGCGCCAATCTATCGCTGGACACACACTCACTCACATAGACACACTCTATATGGGGTAATTTGGAGAATTTATTTGACCTTGATCCATGTTGTTGGACTGTGGGAGGAAACCGGAGAACCCGGAGGAAACCCACACAGACACGGGGAGAACATGGAAACTCCACCCAGATTGGGATTCGAACCGGGAATCCCTGGCGCTGAGAGGAGAACACGCCAAACACTAAGCCACCTAATCTGTATTTTATGATTTTAAATCATGGCTGGACAAATGGCTCAGCCAATCGGATTTAAGGAGCGGAACTATCTGTTCATTAATAGTGTTAAGTGGATGCTGGGTTTAGTGTCACTGCACCATCCACCGATTCTTATAATCAAACCTGCTCTGTGGGGGTTCTGATCATCAGAGAACAGAGTAAAGGGGGCTGACCGCTGGACTACAGTCTGTAATTATAGAACTACAAACCCCATGAAGGTGAAATCATTCATTTATTCATTATCTTCCGCTTTATCCTCTATTAGGGTCGCGGTGGGGTTCCCCATGCCCATCCAGGGGAGAACGTCTCGGGCGCTGGGCAGATACACCCAGGACAGCGCCAATCTATCGCTGGGCACACACTCACTCACACAGACACACTCTATATGGGGCAATTTGGAGAACTAAATTGATTTGATCCATGTTTTTGGACTGTGGGAGGAAACCAGAGAACCCAGAGGAAACCCACGCGGACACGGGAAGAACATGGAAACTCCACCAAGATGGGGATTCGAACCGGGAATCCCTAGTGCTGAGAGGAGAACATGCTAAACCTCTAAGCCACCGTGCCGCCCTAAGGTGAAATCAGAGGCAGGTATTTAATAACGTGGTGAATGTGTGTGTTGGAGGTTTTGCTGACGCTCAGTTCAGACGGGAACAGAGTGAAGACGCTCATCTCATAATAAATTCTATACGTTGTCTCTTAAATTGCTACACAACATCTGTAAGCGCTTTAGCCTGCCTCACCTTCTCTGTATGCGTATACATAACTCCAGATGTGCGGCTGGAAATAATGAGGTCTGTAGACTTTATAACAAACCTGTTTCAGCAGACGATCAGTTCCTTCAGCTCCCAGCATCTTAGAATTATTTATTACACATCCTTTTTTTCAAATTAAGATACCATTTGGAAATGTGTTATAAAGATTATAATCATATCATAAAAACCTTTATACTTTTAAACCCATGATCTATAAAATGAGTAACAGGGCGTGATGAGCTACACAACACACTGCTGTGACATTTAGATTTATATTCACACTTTGGTTTTAATTTACATTTACATTTAGTCATTTAGCAGATGCTTTTATCCAAAGCGACTTACAAATGAGAACACCACAATTAATACAATTAATTAATACACATAATTAATTTTTATGCGATATAAAAACCAAACGGGCCGTGTGATGGCTTAGTGATTTAGCATGTTCTCCTCTCAGCACTAGGGATTCCCGGTTCGAATCCCAATCTGGGTGGAGTTTCCATGTTCTCCCCGTGTCCGCGTGGGTTTCCTCCGGGTTTTCTGGTTTCCTCCCACAGTCCAAAAACATGGATCAAGTCAATTGAGTTCTCTAAATTGCCCCATATAGAGTGTGTGTGTGTGTGAGTGAGTGTGTGCCCAGCGATGGATTGGCGCCCTGTCCTGGGTGTATCTGCCCAGCGCCTGAAACGTTCTCCCCTGGATGGGCATGGGGAACCCCCCCCATGACCCTAATAGAGGATAAAGCGGAAGGTAATGAATGAATGAATAAGAACCAAACATTAAAAACATGGCTCAATTAAAACCCCATCACAATTTTACTCGCATTAAAGATAAAAATGGCAGAATGTTGTAATGTGCGGCACGGTGATTTAGTGGTTTAACATGTTCTCCTCTCAGCGCTGGGGATTCCTGGTTTGAATCCCAATTTGGGCGGAGTTTGCATATTCTGTCCGCGTGGGTTTTCTCCAGTCCAAAAACATGGATCAAGTCAATTGAATTCTCCAAATTGCCCCATATAGAATGTGTCTGTGTGAGTGAGTGTGTGCCCAGTAATAGATTGGCGCTCTGTCCTGGGTGTATCTGCCCAGCGCCCAATACATTCTCCCCTGGGTGGGCATGGGGAACCCCCCACGACCCTAATAGAGGATAAAGCGGAAGATGATGGATGGATGTTGTAGTGTGTGTGTGTGTGTGTGTGTGTGTGTGTGTGTGTGTGTGTGTGTGTGTGTGTGTGTGTGTGTGTGTGTGTGTGTGTGTGTGTGTGTGTGTGTGTGTGTGTGTGTGTGTGTGGAGATGTGGTGTTCTACAAACTGTAGTTCACACATGATGTCTGGTGTAACGTGTGGGTTTGGAATCGCGGTCCTTGAATGGTAAACATAAAATAAATGAGTGCATGTGTCACACTGACAGAGCAGACGATGTGCCCCTCTGGAGGGTATTACAGAGTAGAGTCGCTTTGCTGAGGGCAGATTTCACTTTGAACATGGCGGCTGGTTGACGGTCACATTTAGATCGAGGACGACAGCAGTGTCATATTCAGAGGTGGCGAGAAAAGAGACGTGATGGTCATGCAAAGTGACGGCCTGTCAGTTCTGGGCTGATGTAGACGTTTATGATGTGTGTGTGTGTGTGTGTGTGTGTGTGTGTGTGTGTTGGGGTCGGAGATTGAAGGTGCAACAGTGCACACATCATTCTTTTTTATTTAAGGTAGCGGCCCTCGAGGGCTTCATTGGACCTGGTTTTATTCATCAGCAATACGAACGAACATGATCCTCTTTACTCGGTCGGTATGGTGGTGCAGCAAACGGTCTTCTGTTTCTTATTCTCAAATATCCATCTTTGGAGAGTTGGGTATGTTCTCACATGCAGGTTATGCGTGGTAGCTCAGTGGTTGGGGTGTTGGGTTATCAATCTGAAGGTTGTGAGTTCAAATCCCAGGTCCCCTGAAGTTACCATTGTGGGTCCTTGAGCAAGACCCTTAACCCTCATTGCTCCAGGGATGTTGTGTTCAACCCTGTGCTCACCTTATAAGTTCATTCATTCATTCATTCATTATCTTCCGCTTTATCCTCTATTAGGGTCACGGGGGGGTTCCCCATGCTCATCAAGGGGAGAACGTCTCGGGCGCTGGGCAGATACACCCAGGACAGGACACCAATCTATCACTGGGCACATGCTCAATCACACACACACAGTCTTTATGGGGCAATTTGGAGAACTCAATTGACTTGTTCCATGTTTTTGGACTGTGGGAGGAAAATTTAGAACCTGAAGGAAACCCACGCGGACACGGGGAGAACATGGAAACTGAATGGGCATGGGGAACCCCCAGTGACTTCTAATAGAGGATGAAGCCGAGGATAATAATAAAATGAATGAATGAATAAATGAATGAATTAAAATTAGTAGAAAATAAATAAATCTAAATCTTAGATAATGTCATTAACACTTTATTTATTTTGCTTTTAATGGTCATTCATTCCGATTCTAATTCACTAACATGAATGCAGCGTTGCAACAGGACTGGAAGGTGAGGAAACATTTTGGGTGGGTCACCAATCTATCACAGGGCAGACACACACACACACACACACACACACACACACACACACACACATCTTTCATGTCACCGACAGAACATGCACCTGGGAATTGAACTGGGGATCTGCTGCGAGGAAAACACTGCACCACTTCATTACTGCTGAATATAAAACCCCTAAAGCTTTAAACATTGAAATATTAGATCATTTAAACGACGCTTTACCCCAAAGCGACTCAACTTGATGGCTGGGGTCAGAACACAGGGTTGATACAGCAACCATGGAGCAATAATGGTTTAGGGCAGGGGCGCCCACACTTTTCTGGCCCGAGATCTACTTTTCCATTGGACAGGTCATCGAGATCTACCAGGGTCAATCCTATTTTAGGCTTTTCTATTGAAACCTGTTTACACAAATCGTAGTATTAGTATTGTCGAATCAGCATAGAAAAGACGGCTTCAGATTGCCATTTTAACAGAAATTGCTCTTTTATTTTATGGAGATACTGTGCTGTAAAAAAAATTTGAAAAATAAATAAAAAAGCGCTGATACGTTATAACCTCCAACGCGATCTAACTGACACCCGTATTGGGCAGCCCTGGTTTAGGGTCTCAAGAACCCACTTTGGTAACGACAGTGGACCTTCAGATTAATAGTCCAACACCCGAACCAATGAGGTCTTTTTAAGTATCTTGTTCGTACCTTCAGAAAAAGATCTAGATCTTTGATTTAATGCCATGTTTGAAGTTTATTTGCAGTTGCAGGTTGAGTATATATTTCCGTCTGGTGAAGAGTGAGCAAGGGAACCCATTTTAAGGCTTAGTATTTATGAATGTTGTTTTTGGATTTGGCTGAACGGAGCTGATGGAAATGTGCCGCTCTGTTATGTAATCTGGAAAGACCCCGGTGTCCTTCTGCGTTAGTCAGACGGTTGGACTGAAGTGCTCCTACGTTTTGCTTCGATCGCCGCTCGGCGTGAAAAACTGCCGTTTGATGGAATAAAACCCAAACGCGCCGGCGAGCCTCATCTGCTACCGGCTCAGGAAACAGATTGAGCTGAGCTGTTTTAATTTCGGAGGTCTTTGCACTCGGGGGTCCGGTAAAGGACGGACTCCATATTGCCAGAGGAGCCTCATTTGTCATTCGCAGCGAGATACAGGAAGTTGTACAGTGCCGTATTGTGCACTCCACAGTAAACATAATGGATGCTTGCTACGTTCAAAGAGCTGCTCTGGTTCTTTGGCTTTCTCTCGATCTTTCTCTCGTATTCCCCTCAGGGCTCCCGTGATGGAGCTGTGTGCCTCCTCTCGTCTCCTCTGCCTCCTTTGGTTTTTTTTTTTATTTTTTTTTTTATAAGCTGCTGATCTTTTTATTCTGTTCCTCCCTTCAGCTTGTTCTCTCGCCCCCCTGGAGAGCTGCTTCTAAAGAGAAAGGGAGAGAGGGGGTATAGAATATGAGCCGAGTTAAAGATCATGCCGCCTGAGCTTCATCGCTGTGATTCTGCATACGTCGCTTTTAGAACGTGTTTCCGAGCATGCTAATGATTCGGCCCGCCGAGCCGGCGCGACGCAAGACAATCGCTCACTTCGCACGTAGATACCACCACGCAACGTCGCAGTGCTGTGCGAATTCACCCGTGCACCGTGTCTGTGTCTATAGTAACCGATTTGGGGGGATTTGATGGTTTCACCATCGCTGCTTAGTGGGGAGCAACGCTATAAAGTAATGACTGCTCCGTTATTAGCTCATAAGCTCAGATGAAGTAATAAGTGAACGTGCACTTGACATTTTTCGGAAAAGGGAGCCAGGATTAACTCACCAACATTCCCTTCCACTTTATTGATCATAATGACTAACTAACTACCCCGTTCTGCTGCATTAAGCCCTGTTAAGCGGTTTCCTCATAATGGGTTTATAATGAGCGAGGGCTTAACGTGAAACGCTGTGATTTATGTTAACGCATCACCAGAGACCTTATTCACACCGTGTGAGAACCGCACCAGCTCAGCAGCTCGGGAAACCTCTGCACTGCACTGACAGGCCAGAGCTAGGAATACATAAACGTGTGTGTGTAAGTGTGTAAAATGCCATGCTGCTGTGTGTTATTTAGTTACTTGGATAATGAGCTTCCTACGAGTAAAAGTGGAGTACATGTACGTTTCTGAGGGCTGCATCCCAGTTCCCAATCTGCTTCCCAGAATGCATTCCAGATGTGCAGACAGTGGTTTAAAGGACTGCACTAAGTGCAAGAACAAACTGAAAATGAAAGCAGTCCATCAGCTCCCTCGCATTATCCGCAGTGTTCACATCTTGTAGGGATGTGGGAAGTAGGTAGCTCAGTGGTCAGGGCATTGGGCTGTCAAGCTGAAGGTTGTGGGTTCAAATCCCAGCTCCACTGAAGTTACCAGTGTGGCTCCTTGAGCAAGTCCCTTAACCCTCATTGCTCCAGGGATGTTGTGATTTAACCTTTTGGATTAAAAGCGTCTGTAAAACAGCACAGTGAGCTCATTAAAGTCAATTAAAAGTCATGCAACGGTTGAAGAACGTTTACAGGACAGAAGTGAGAACTGGAAGGAGCAGATATGGAGATGCTGAGATTCTAATTAGAGTGATGAGGATGGACAAGATCGGGAGCGGGTTTATTACAGAGACGGGACAGGTAGGACGTTTGGGAGACAGGGAGGTGAAGTTGGAGTGGTGAGGGCATGTACAGAGGGAGGTTTACACTGACAGAAGAATTCTGAGCCATCCTCAGCCATCAGGCAGGAGGAGGAGAGGACGGCCACAGAGGAGGTGTATGGATGCGATGATGGAGGACATGCAGGTGGTCGGTGTGATGGGGATAGATAGTCGGGCAAAATGGAAAATAATAATTCAGTGTGGCCTCTGAAGGGGAGCAGATTTTTAAAAATATGGTGCAGAAAATGTCGCTGTCTTGATTAGTTATGAGGATTAGTTATGTTAGTTATTAGTTAAGCTGCCTTAATTAGTTATGAGGATATGCAAGTAGAGATGTGTACTGAACTTTATCATCAACGGCTTGATATGTGTTTCCAGAGATCACTTGCAAACTCAAATGCAAACCTCAGCTGCGGTGGAATTGCGAGAGACAAGTCATGTAACATATTTTTGAATTATTAATTTTAAGAAATATAAAGGAAACTGCGTTTTATGCGTTTAAATCTTATTGGACAGGATAAAACCCTTATCAGTTTGTTTAAATTAACAGCGAATGTTCTCACGCCACTTAAGTAAAGTACAGCGTTCCTCGGGGACCACTGTTGGTGCCGCAGTTGTTTCTGTTATACATTATAAACTGAGGTGAAATATGGCATTCCTCAGGGATCAGTATTGAGACCACGATTATTTTTTGTTATACATGTTCTCACCACACTCAAGTAAAGTATTGGGTTTCTTGAGGATCATCATTGGGACCATTTTTCGTATGTGTTATAGGACTTGTGATGAGGTCTGTATTGTTTTTGTTATACGTGGTGAATACGCACATGTACAGCATGATGTTCCTCAAGGAACAGCATTGGGACCTTTTATTGTTTTTCTGTGTATAGTGTTCCTCAGAGGTCAGCATCAGTGTGGACCAGAACAGAGTTAAGGGACTAACCAAGTATCCAGACTACAGGTTGTAACGATAGAACAACAAATTCCATCTATATGGTAAATGGAACTAATAAAATAATTAGTTAATTAATACAAAATGAAGGATGCATTTATTAAAGTGGTTTTTAAACCATTTTTAAAAATATGATTAAGTTGAAATTGTAATGACAGTAGAGTTCTGAAACAAGTTCCACCATGAGCATTTTAATACCCACACAGTTCCAACAATGGCCTCAGCGGAAAGAATTTGTTTAGAATCGTTGCATAATTACAGGGTGCAGTAATGTTTTATTCTGTAAGACGGAGACCCACATACCTCCACTGTTTATTGGACAATTGCCATCAGAGAAATGTTCTCCTTGTATTTTGCTCTGGTTCTTTTTTCATGTTGTTGTGTTCTGTCTCTCTCTCTCTCTCTCTCTCTGTTCTGATAGTGAATGGGATTAGTTCTCATGGAGAGAGAGCGTGGACGTGAGCTCAGTTAGTCTGCAGGCCAAAAGCTGTAGGTTTTCTCTTCTGTCCTGTCGAAATTCCACCTCACAGAACTCGGCAACCCATGTAACCGTACAAATATTATGTCTCCTTAGGAACAAAATAGTGCTATTTATTTCTTTATTTTGCCCATGTTATTTTCTTAAGGTGGAATTTAGCAGCAAGGCTTTTGAGTTCTATAGGTAATGGTTATAGAACTAGTTTTCTTATCTCATACGAAAAATTGGACCTTAACTAACCACTGACCAGATCAGTTTAAATGGCAATTTAAGTCCACTTTAAGTCCATCCATCCATTATCTTAAGCACAGGACGCCAATCTAATCACTGGGCACACTCACTCACACAGACACACTCTAAATGGGGCAATTTGGAGAATTCATTTGACCTTGATCCATATTTTTGGACTGTGGGAGGAAACCGGAGAACCCGGAGGACACATACATGGACACGGGGAGAACATGCAAACTCCACCCAGATTGGGATTCGAACCGGGAATCCCCAGCGCTCAGAGGAGAACATGCCAACCACTAAGCCACCGTGCCGCCCACACTTAAAGTCATTCCAGATAAAAGCATCTGCTGAAGGACCAAATATTAATATAAGTAACTTGGACAGGTAGAGATTCTGTATGTTTTTTGGCTCTTGCGAGATTTTTGGAAGATAATGTGATGTGATGTCAGACGTAGAGTAAGTCGACATCGTGGCTAATAATTAAAGTTAATTAGTTCATTAATAATGTCTTCATCTGAATGTTTAACGATGACGCCGATCAAACGAAGCGTCGGTATGTGTTTGTTTTCAACGTATATATTTATGTGATGCCTATCTGTTCGATGAGAAACGATGCAAAATCAAAGAGTATTACATGATCAGCTTCGTGCTGCCTGTGCATTATTAGCTTCAACCCATCTGTTAAAAATACACCCACGCGTTCCAACTCCGGGCCAGCTCTCTGTATGTGAGAAGCCGCTATGCAAAAGGGACTTGTTACAGCGTTCCGTTTAATGAGGCTGTCGTTAATAACACTAGCTACTATACAAACGCCTACTCATCTTTTAAAAGCATCTTTAAATGGTAGAAATGGATACAGACAAACACGGAGACCGAGGAAGGACTACAGCTACAACATCTGTTAACACCATTATTATAAATACAATGAAATTAATACCCACCCCCCCCCCCCCCTGAAAAATATGTGAATTGGATTTGGGAAACCAGATGTTTGTGTTTGTTTATCAGGGTTACAGTCAGGGTTTCCTCTTCATATTCTTATTTCCATCCATTATCTTCCGTTTTATCCTCTATTAGGGTTGCAGGGGGGTTCCCCATGCACATCCAGGGGAGAACGTTTCGGGCGCACACACTCACTCACACACACACACACACACACTCTATATGGGGCAATTTGGAGAATTCAATTGCCCTTGATCCATGTTTTTGGACTGTGAGAGGAAACCGGAGAACCTGGAGGAAACCCACACTGACACGGGGAGAACATGCAAACTCCACCCAGATTGGGATTCTAACCGGGAATCCCTAGCTCTGAGAGGAGAACATGCTAAACCACTAAGCCACCGTGCTGCGAGCTGTGCATACAGTATGACTTCATCATTTTTTCTTTTTTTCGCATGAGTTTGTTCACTTGCCTGAAGGTGGCGTCGTTGGCAGTGTTCTTGTTTATTGACGTCTATAAACAACTCACATAACCAGTGTCATGTGGTCATGTGATCATATATCAACGGCTCTGTTGTGGCTGCACATTACGTTAATGTAAATTATCGAACTCTGAAATTGGCGAAGAGTATTTTGCTGAAGTCGAACGATTTTAAACACTTAATTTCTTGGTTTGTTTCGCCTCGGTGAGTCCTGCCCATTCTTGACCTGACATTTAATTTTCATGTGTTCACGTTTGGTAAAAAGACTTTATACTTTTGGGAAATTAGGTTGAAAATACTTCCAGGTTTTAGCATTTCCATTTACCCAGCTATTCCAGATATTGTGGTAAAACGTAACCTCAGAAAGAAAAACAAAATCCCCAAAATCTGTCCATAATAAACGGTCCAAATAGTAAATCAACAATAATGTGCAATTATCCATAGGACCAAAATCTCAGGCTTTTCTAGAACATAAGTAAATAAACAGCAACACTGTTTTAATACTATTTATTTTCATTTGAACTGATTAATCTAGCTCTGTGTTGTGTGAATACTCCCTTCTTGCTTTCCACCGTTTTTGCATTGCATTACAGTATAAATAAATATTTGCACTTTTCCACCATGACGTTTTCTTGGCGTTGCCTCAAGTGATCCATTTTTATGTGCTTGGTGCAGCTTTTTAAAGGAGACTCGCGATATATACGGCCGAGAGTTCAATGATTAATCAACCCAACCCCCTCTTTACACTCGGCTACATACAGCCGCGCTCGAAGCCCGCATACGCCGTCAGTTTTATTACCAAACGTAGATTCCTCTCAGACATCTGCTTTAACTGTTTATTATCTGGATCGTGTGAATTCTACTGATCAGACCTGTTTTAAATGTTTGGAACAGCCTTAGGAAAAGGTTCGACGTATTATTTAGCTTTATTTATCAGGAATTCGCACCCATTTCATCACTCACTGGCCACTTTATTAGATACACCATATAATGGGTTTCTATTGTTGACCAGTTTATCAGCTCCACTGTAGTCCATCTGTTTCCCTACATACTTTGTCAGTCTTTCTTACTCTATGATTCAGATGACCACAGAGTGGTGGGTGATTTTTCAGCACTGACACGGTTGTGGTGGTGGTGGTGTGTTACTGAGTGTTGTGTTGGATCAGACACATCAGAGTTTTTAAACGATATATCCACTCTATTAGATAAACGTACAATCAGAATCAGTAGGTCATCTATAGCTGCACAGTCATCCTCTTATCCTTCATCAGTGCTCACTGTGGTTTGGGAATTTTCCTCAGTGACCTTGAAGTGATCTACACACACTAACACACCATCAGCACATTGTAACTGAGCTGAGAATAATCCACCACCCAAATACCACCTGCTC